>JAODUO010000460.1:62500-102500 GCA_025642075.2 Ridgeia piscesae
AAAAAGATTATATTTCCCTTTTTCTTTTATCGTTCGCAGATTACAAAATAAAAAAGGAAAACGTATATATACACGGACCCATTAGGCAGGTTATCACGCGAGAAACCTATTTTGGATTCTCGAAATATGATTAAGGCTATGTCGACTTTATAACACACGTATATTCAATGGATATGAAATGTTATGTCAGCAACACAACATTTCACAAACATTGGCTACAAATGAGAAAATGTGAAGAGAAAACCCAAAAGGTGTGACAAGAGCCCGGTGTTCCTTAATTTCTCATTCGAAGTCATCAATGAAATGGCAACGATGTTATTTGCAATACTTCCTACTATCGCATCATCTCCTATGCGCATTCGACAATCAAGTCTCGTTTGTTGATCAAAAATAGCTGAAATGGCTTACGTTTCCTGGCTGCCGTCTGTTGTGAATAGTATGAACACGCCCCCCCCGCCCACATATCGATAACTGCTCGATGGCACCTGTTGTTAACTTTTAGGAAAAACATTTCCGTGACCACGCCATTCCCTGGAATATGTAATCACAACAGCGAGTTTGTAGTCATTACATGTCTCAGCGTGAGACAAGTAAACGCAGCTTTTTAATTTCAGTCAATCCAAACTCCGGCCTGACATATGTAAACACAATATTGTGACTTCAGCCTTTGCAAACTCTCGCCTAAAATACGCAAGCATAAATGTATTGTTACTTTAACCATTGCAAACTCTGGCTTTGCAAACCTTACCAAAAATGTATTACGGCATCATTTCAGATATAGAAATAGAATAATCAAACGCAGAGTTAGAGTTAGCATTACACATAGAGATAGAATAAGCAAACAGAGATATATAGAATAACCAACGATAAACCAAGAATAATTATGAAGAAATCATAGTGAGTTAGATAACGCACATACAAGACACAGCAGCTGTATGTACATTATATATATTTATATATATATATATATATATATATATATATATATATATATATATATATATATATATATATATATATATATATATATATATATATATATATATATATGGATTTTTAAGACATCATCCGAGAAAAATGGAAAGACACGAAAGTGTCGACAAATTCCGTAATAAAACCTAAATAAAGCATTCCTTAATAAACCATTTCTTCATCTGGCTTTCACACTAGGAATGAACCATCAAGCCCTACGCCAGTGGACATTCGGTATTCTGACATCATAACATAGAACGGGAACACTTGTGAGATCATCGAAACCACCATTTGCGCCAACAAGTTCAAATCCGCGATATTCCAGTCGGAATTACCTACATAATAAATTATAATCTGGCCTAACCCCGCCCGTCTACAGCAGTGATTGGATAAAAACGTCCACGTGACTGACTGTGCGCCCGCTGGTAGGTTGAAGTGCGCGAACACGACACCCTTTGTTTACAATCGACATCGTACTACACCATTTTTATCCCCTCTTCTCAAAGTGATTTTACGCGCGACACCATGCCACATAGGAAGAAAAAGCACGTTGCTTCTTTCGGGAAGGTCGGAAGCGCAGCGACTGCAACTTAGGCAGGCACGGGCTGGAGAACTGGCGACGGTGGCGGTGGCAGCGCCTCCGGTCGGGTCCGACTCTGACAGCGACACGAATGACAGTGACAGCCGTCACTCGCCTGTCACTTCGCAGGTATTATTCTTTTTACATTTAGCTGATAAAATACTAAGTCGTGTGCACATATAATTTGATTATATTATAATTGGAGGCAACCAACATGCCTGTTTGGCTGCTTATGTACCGTGTAATAAAAAATATTGTAATTTCAAGTGTCAATGCCATGGCACTGGACTTGGACTTGTGAGGTTGCTGAGGCTAGAATTATGTTTTGTGGTTTGTGCTACAGCCTGGTCGTGGCACTAGTTTTATTTCACACCAATTTCCAGTTATGTAGGCTGTTATAAAATTCAGGAATATTTTGGAAATCATACTTGCTTCTTTATGGTTTGAGGAATTTGCAAATATAATGATTAATCAAATAATCTTATTATTTTCAGCAACAGAGAGGAAGTTCTCGTACAGGACAACTTTCAGGGATGATGGCATTGACCGTGACGATGCGCCCGAGACAGCAGGTGACATCTCGTCTGTCGTAACTCGGCGTGCTGTCAACACTAGTCAAGGGCCTTAGATGTCTGGATGTGGCGCAGCGTCTTTGGTGATCCGTGTCACTGACAACCGACTCGGCCTCGTCGCTGCAATGGAGGCTGTGTGCACAGAGTGTGACACAGTGCTCAACTCTACCCTGGTGTCCGACCGCATCGATGGGTCATCTTCAAGGAACGTGCCCTTCGTCGCCGTGCGCCAGGCAGTAGTTGCTTCGGTGTACATGGGGGTTGGCCATGCCGGGTTGGTGAAATTGTGTCGATTCCTTGACATGAAGCCACTGATACACCTCGTATACGAAACACACAAACGCCATCTGTGAAGCGAACAAGGTTGTTGTTACGCGTATGCTAGATGATGCTGCCACCGTTGTCGACTTGACCGTCAACTACGACGGGTCATGGATGAATCGTGTTCACAAGTCGCAGTATGGGATTGACTGTGTCGTTGAGGTGATCACTGGCCTGGTGATCGACCTCCAGGTGATGTCCTTGTACTGCCAGCGGTGTGCTTATGCTAGCACCCGACACGGCGGCAGGCACACAACAGCCTCAAGGAATGGTATGTGACACACGAGCCCGAGTGCAACCAGAACTACGAGGGCGCGTCGGGTGGCACGGAGGTGAAGGCTGCGGAGCTGCTGTGGACCCGCTCCACTTCAGATACACCATCATTCTCTCCGACGGTGACGCCAGGACCTTCACCCGCCTCACCAACATGCAAGTGTACGGCGACGTGGAGCTGCAGAAGGAGGAGTGTGAACCACGTCGCCAAACGCCTCAACACTGCCTTGCGCAAGTTTGGAAAGTTGACCGAGAAAACAATTGAGACACTGAGCCAATATTACCGAATGGCTGTGCAGGCCCGCCCACATGATGTCAACGGCATGCAGAATGCGATCTTGGCACCGTTCAACCACTACGGATGAAAAAACCCAGCACGACCGGTGTCCGGTGGGAGCTCGCAGCTGGTGCTTTTTATCAGAAAGCACTCGCCACCGGAAACGAGCCAGGTCCACACTGGACAAATGTGGGCACGACACTTGCGCCCGATGTTACGGAACATGTGAAGGAGGTGTACACCTGACTGGCCCACGTCGACCTCCTCAAGCGGTGCACACTGGGCAAAACGCAGAATGCGAACGAAAGCCTCCATTCTGTTGTGTGGACCAAATGCCCCAAGACGAATTTCGTTGGCCTTGAGCGCGTTGTCTCCGCCACCTGCAGTGCTGTGTCACAGTTCAACGCTGGCATCAAGGTGATGATGAAGAGCCTGTGTGAAGTGATGCAGGTGCCATCAGGTGCCCACTTGTTGGCATCTGCAGAGAAAGCCGACCGACGGCGCCTGCAGCAGGCGAAGCGTCAGACAGTGGCCGCCTCAAAGGTGGCCAGGCAAGCCCGCTTCGTTGCCCGCACACGGGCAGCAGCAGAAACATCAACAGACTATGTTGCAGGGGAGTTTTAGGCCACTGATGAACAACAGCATGACATTCAAACAAATTTCATACTTACACAATTAGCAATGTTCTACTCACTTCAACGTTTCAACCACCATCGGCGGCCTACTTCAGGAACTGAGTGGTCACTGCTCGCTAGATGGCGTGGCGAGCAGTGACCATTCAGTTCCTGAAGAAAGCCGCCGATGGTGTTTGAAAAGATGAAGTGAGTAGAACATTGCTAGTTGTGTAATTATGATTTTTTTGAATAATTTACTTCCAACTTGATGAAAATGTTCACGAATAGTATGAGAATAGTAATGTTAAACAAAAACTACACTTATTTATGCTTCACCAAATATGTTTGATATTTTCTTACGTTTTACTCTATCATAAATTCTGAAAATAATAATAAAAATCACTATGCTATGACATGCAGGTGTATATCAGTTATGTATATACAAAGTTAAAGTAAAATTGGCCTATGCATTATGCATATCTCGGATATCTGCTGATGCCACTGAAATTCAAAATGGTTGCCTCAATAAGGGTCAAAAGGGTGTAAAAAATACACATTCCTTTTGAAATATAATTAAGGTTGTCTGAAAATTTCAGCAAGCTACCTTAAGAAATAACAAAAACCATTTTAGCGTATAGGGCCTGCAAGTGGGTCACGATACATGGCGTGACTCCATGGAGCTTATTGGGGACTAAGCGAGACTAATTGGGGACTGGACACAAGAATAATATTCTAACGATGGATAACAGTTGTAGCTTCCGACTGATGAATACTAGGAAAATCAGATAATAAATATCTTGTGTTATACGTTTCTTATCTTAAATGTCCGATTTAATATTGAATTTAGCACACTATCATAGGCACATAGCGATTTACGTAGTGCAGATAATCGACACGATGCTAGGCTGTATGTGTCTTTTACGGGATTTGCGTTTTACATTGCTGTACGTTGTGGTTTCGATAAGCACTTATATCTGACAAGTTGTCTAAATGCCCATAATCATAACACATGTATACGTTTGGCCCAAACAGGTTGTATTGCGCGAAAACTGGCACTCTTCATTATTAGTCAAGATCGCCAAACACAAGTACTTGCCGCTATTGCCATGGCAACCACCATAATAATCGATTAAAATTCATGATTTCCGTGATCAGTGTCACCGGCAAAATGTTCCACTGCTTCTGCTTGTAATAATCCTTCGGACAATATAACTGAAATACGCTATTTCGGGACAGTTCGATTATTACGCCCAAAACAAAACAAAATCCTATATTTTAACATGGAGTATATGGACCTCCTGCCCCCAACTGCCCCCAGCCTCGTTTTCGCGCGCGAGACTTGCAGGCCCTATTGCATTGTGATTGTGACAAGCATGCCGTCTACCGGAATATATTTACGGCTAGTAACGTAATTTATCCAGAAGGTGGCGGCATTTAACGTTTCCGTGGATACGTCGCAAAATGGAGTCCGCCATGTTTTGTTACAGTTTCTAATAAACAATCAATGTCCAATTATTGAGCTCCAGCAACATATGAATACTTTCTAACATACCTAAACAAATTATTATTGTTCCGGCATATCGGCTTAGAAAAATATATCTTCGTGGTTGCAACGTTTTAGTCGTCATAGGCGTTTTTGATCGAAACTACGGTATTGCTTTTAAATAAATATGTAATATTATTTCGGTTTCATAGCACTTTTTATCAAAACACATTTTGGCACATCTGCGGATATGGAAGTGGTTAAAACTTTTCACAGTAGCTCACCTACATTCATCCTATATGGCAATCATTTGCTAAATACATAAAAGCATATTAATGTCTAAATTGATCGAATGACATCGTTTAAATGTCACTAAATTATATTAATCAAAATTAATACTCAACTCCATGCTAGATGCATTAGGTGATTGTGACAAGCATGTCGTCTACGGGAATACATTTACGGCTAGTTACGTAATTTATCCAACAGATGGCGGCATTTAACGTTTCCGTGGATACGTCGGAAAAGGGAGTCGGCCATATTTTTTACAGTTTCTAATGAACAATTAATGTCCATTTATTAGTCTCCCGCAACATATGAATACTTTCTGACATATCTACAGTAATTATTATTGTTCCGGCATGTCGGCTTTGAAGAACATATCTCTGCTTGCACGGTTTTAGTCGTCACTTGACGTTTTTAATCAAACGCAAGGGTTGTGGATTTATTGTTAATTATGTGGAAACAATATACATATCTAGGCCAACTAGACGGGATATAGCTTGATGTGCCTTCGTCTGTTGCAATTAGACTTATGGGGTATAGAAAGGGGTAGAGATGCGTATTATTCGTGTAATGTTTGACGGTTCGAAACTACGTTATTGCTTTATATAAATATGTAATATTATTTCGGTTTCAAAGCACTTTTTATTTATAAAAAATTATTAATCAAAATTAATACTCAATTCCATGCTATAATTGTATCATTAAGTGACTGTGACAAGCTTGTTTTCTACCGGAATATATTTACGGCTAGTTACGTAGCGAAGGTAACGGCATTTAACGTTTCCGTGGATATATCGGAAAATGGATTCTGCCATATTTTGTAGCAGTTTCTAATTAACAATTAATGTCCATTTATTAAGCTCTCGCAACATATGAATACTTTCTAACATACCTACACTAATTGTTATTGTTCCAGTATGTCGGCCTCGAAAAATACTTCTTCGTGATTGCAATGTTTTAGTCGTCATTGGCGTTTTCGATCACGCGCAAGGATTGTGGATTTGTTGTTAATTAGGTGACAAAGTTAGAAATATCTAGGCCAAGTAGACGAACTATAACTCGATGTACCTATATTATATATGTTGCAATTAGACTTATAGTGGGGGTAGATACCTAGAAGAGATGCGCATTATTCACGTAATGTTTGATGGTTCGAAATTTGCTTTATATAAACACGTATTATTATTTCAGTTTGATAGTACGTTTACTCAATATACATTTTTCGGCATATTTACGGATATGGAAATGTTTACAAATTTTCTCAAATGATCGGGCAAGTAGCTCACTTACATTTATCGTACATGGTAATCATTTCCTCAAGTCATAAAAGCATTAATGTCTAAATTGATCTAAGACATCACTTAAATGTTGCAAAATTTTATTAATAATAATTAATACTCAACACTATGTTAGAATTGCATTATTAAGTGATTGTGACAAGCATGCCATCTACCGGAATATCTTTACGGCTAGTTGCGTAATTTATCCAGAAGGTGACGGCATTAAACGTTTCCGTGGATACGTCGCAAAATGGAGTCCGCCATATTTTGCTACAGTTCCTAATAAACAATCAATATCCATTTATTAAGCTCCTGCAACATATGAATACTTTCTAACACACGTACACCAATTATTATTGTTCCTGCATATCGGCTTAGAAAAATATATCTTCGTGATTGCAACGTGTTAGTCGTCATAGGCGTTTTTGATCACGCGTAAGGATTGTGGATATAATTTGGTAATTAGCTGCCAAAGTTTGACACATGTAGGTCAACTAGACGGATTATAGCTTGATGTACGTAAGTCTGTTGGAAATACCCTGATAGGGGGTGTAGGTATTAGTATATATGTGCATTATTCAAGTAATGTTTGACGGTTCGGAACTATGGTATTGCTCTTTATAAATATGTACAGTTTCTAATAAACAATCAATGTCCATTTATTAAGCTCCCGCAACATATGAATATTTTCAAACATACCTACACTAATTATTATCGTTCCGGCATGTCGTCCTAGAAAAATATATCTTTCTGATTCTGATGTAGACAGTGGTAGAGACGCGTATTATTCGTGTAGCATTTGACTGTTCGAAACTACGGTATTGCTTTATATAAATGTGTAATATTATTTCAGTTTGATAGTACTTTTTTTATTAAAACACATTTTGACACATCTACAGACATGGAAGTGATTACAACTTTTCACATATGGCCGGGCCAGTAGCTAACTTACATGTATCCTATATGGCAATATTAAATAAATTTTGCTCAATACATAAAAGCATTAATGTCTCAAGTGATCGAATTACACTGATAGGGGTGTAGATATCAGTAACTACGGTATTGCTCTTTATAAATATGTAGTATTATTTCAGCTTGATAGTACTTTTTAACATTACACTTTTTTTGCACATTTTCGAACATGGAAATGGTCACAAATTTTCTCATATGATCGGCCCAGTAGCTCAGTTACATTTATCCTATATGACAATCATTTCCTCAATACATAAAACCATTACTGTCTAAATTGATCGTATCACATCATTTAAATTATATTAATTAAAATTAATACTCAAATCGATGCTATAATTGTATTATTAAATGATTGTGACAAGCATGCCGTCTACCGGAATACATTTACGGCTAGTTACGTAATTTATCCAGAAGGTGGCGGCATTAAATGTTTCCGTGGATACGTCTGAAAATGGATTCCGCCATATTTTGTTACAGTTTCTAATAAACAATCAATGTCCTTTTATTAGTCTCCCGCAACATATGAATACATTCTAACATATATACATTAATAATTATTGTTCAGGCATGTAGGCTTAGAAAAACATATCTTCCTGATTGCAAGGTTTTAGTCGTCATTGGCTTTTTTGATCTCGCGCAAAGGTTGTGGATTTATTGTTAATTATGTGAAACAATTATACATATCTAGGCCAACTAGACGGGATACAGCTTGATTTACGTTCGCCTGTTGCTATTAGATTGATGGGGGGTAAAGATGCGTATTATTCGTGTAGTGTTTGACAGTTCGAAACAACGGTATTGTTTTATATAAATATGTAATATTATTTCGCTTTCATTGCACTTTTGATCATAACATATTTTGGAACATCTCGGACATGGAAGTGGTTACAACTTTTCACATATGCTCGGGCCAGTAGCTCACTTAAATTTTCCTTACCTATATGGCAATCATTATTTTGCTCAATGCATAAAAGCATTAATGTATAAAGTGATCGTATGACATCATTGACATGTTACTAAATTATATAAATCAAAATTAATACTCAACACCATGCTGTAGTTGCATTATTGAGTGGTTGTGACAAGCATGCCGTGCGCAAGAGTTGTGGATTTATTGATAATTAACTGACAAAGTTAGACATATCTAGGCCAACTAGAAGGATTATATCTTGATGTCCCTATGTCTGTTGCAATTAGACTGATTGGGTATGTAGATATTAGTAGAGATGCGCATTATTCACGTAATGTTTGACGGTTCGGAACTACGGTATTGCTTGATATAAATATGTAATATTATTTCAGTTTGATAGTACTTTTTTATCAATACACATTTGTTTCGCACACATACGGACATGGAAATGGTTACAAATGTCCTCATATGATCGGGTCAGTAGCTCACTTGCATTTATCCTACATGGCTATCATTTCATCAAGTCATAAAAGCATTAATGTCTAAATTGATCTGATGACATCATTTATATGTTACTAAATAATATTAATCAAAATTATTACTCAACAATATGCTAGAATTGCATTAATAACAAGTGATTATTACATGATCAGTTATATAGTGTGGAATGAGCAGAAGTGATTTTTTTGTGCAGCATGGAATCAGGGCTGTCAAATTTCGACCGGTGACAGACGGTGTTTGTCTGCGTATTGATACATGTGTCATTTAGATGGGTGATGTCAGAACGACAGGTCACTGTCTGATTCTATCAGGAATGAAGGGGTGTCAGTTTTAAGAATGTTTTGTGTGACTCTGAGTTATTAAGATTTCACGAATTTTTTGTAACGGATTTATTAAAAATTTGATAGGTAATGTAGGAAGCGTTATAATGGCCGCCTAAGGAAAACGCAAACGTGGGGCCTGTTGTGTGTGTGTGTGTGTGTGTGTGTGTGTATGTACTGTGTGCGTGTACGTGCGCGCGTTTCTGCGATGTGTAGTAAGTTTCATAGAGAGAGCTCCCGTCAAGCAAGTACGCATAATTTATTTCTTCGGTAGATTTTCTCAGTTGTTGGTCCTATAGAGGTTGTGTAAGTGTTGAAGGAATTATTTGCCTATAGATTCGTCATTAAAATCATTATCATCAATAGGCGTACTTAAGTCTGAAGAAGCAGCATCGGGAGTGTTGACGGCCATGTTTGCCGACGCCTGTGGCATTTAGAAGAAGTCAACTACTAAATTTGTAAACTACTTGTATGGTGTTTTATAATGAATTTATTTTAACCGTAACCGCTTTACGAATAAAAATTTGTATTATTGTTATTAAGTAGCATAGTCCCACACCCAGATTTATGTATTCTGACACCACTGAGTATAGGGCGTGCAAGTCTCGCGCGCGAAAACGAGGCTGGGGGCAGTTGGGGGCAGGAGGTCCATATACTCCATGTTAACATATAGGACTTTGTTTTGTTTTGGTCGTAATAATCGAACTGTCCCGAAATAGCGTATTTCAGTTATATTGTCCGAAGGATTATTACAAGCAGAAGCAATGGAACATTTTGCCGGTGACAATGATCACGGAAATCATGAATTTTAATCGATTATTATGGTGGTTGCCATGGCAATAGCGTCAAGTACTTGTGTTTGGCGGTCTTGATTAATAATGAAGAGTGCAAGTTTTTCGCGAAGTACAACCTGTTTGGGCCATACGTATACATGTGTTATGATTATGTGCGTTTAGACACGTTTTCGCGCGCGAGACTTGCACGCCCTATTGCTACAGAAAGTTAATTCTAGTTCTACTTTCCCGTTTTGCTCTGGTTTTCACTAGATGGCAGCACATTACAAAGTTGTTTCTCGTGATGCCCGACTGAGGTCGCAACTATTACATCCGGGTCAAGTCAGTCGGATGCTGGGTCGGCTGCGGTTTGGAAGTTGCGTGTTTTTTGTCTGATCATGCGTTGATATGATTGCCGTTGTAAGCTGACTGATTCAGTGGCAGCGTTGCCGTAACTAGGACATAGTGCCTGCCGACTTCGGATCCGTTCCACGATCACGTGTGGTGCATCAGGGCCTCTCCAACTCGGTCATTTGCATCATCAGACAGGCGACGGCAGCAACACAACGTGACGGTGGGTGAGCGCATCCTTCGACTCGCTCTCGTCCGCCGGCAGTTTGCTGTTGACGTGCGACCGTGGAACTTCGAGCTGTTCGCGTGTCCGGAAAACCTGGCATGAGGACTCGTTGAAGTTAACGTCCAAACCCGTGTCGTCGCCCCAGCGCCGTCGCGCACTTGAATTGCCGATGGTCTCGACAACGACGGGTGATGTGACAGGCCAAAGTAGCCGACCGGAAGTCGATGCAGGCGAAGAAGCGTTACCTCCTTCTAGGTCTGTCGGTCGGCCTTCTACTGCTGCTGTACCATGTCATGTCACCGAGCTCCCCGCCAGCCGACATCCCTGTCCTGCTGCTGGAGCGTGGGGATGAGACCCTCTTCCCCTCACTGCGGCTGTCCCCGCAGCGGTCGTATGTCGAAGCGGAGGACAGTCGTTACGATGGCGACCTGCACATCTCTGCTCGACAGAGACGAGCGGCTCGCGTCAAATCATACACGTCGAAACAGTGTCGCATGGAGACCTGCTTCGACTTCAGTCGTTGTCAAAGTGCCGCTGGTTTCAAGGTGTACGTGTACCCGGTTGACGAAACGGAGAAAATATCACCAATATACGAAGAAATCCTCCAGGCTCTCAGAAACTCTAGATACTACACCAGTAACTCATCCGAAGCTTGCTTGTTTTTTCTCGCCATCGATACGTTGGATCGCGACAAACTCAGTCAGAACTACGTCCATGATCTAGGGAGCAAAGTCACTTCCTTGAAACTCTGGAATGGCGGTCTGAACCACATCGTATTCAATTTATATGCTGGGACATGGCCGGATTATGCCGAGGATGATCTCGGATTTGATATGGGAAAAGCCATATTGGCTAAAGCTAGTTTCTCCACGTCACATTATAGGCAGGGTTTTGATATATCTTTTCCGTTGTTTCACAAAGAGCACCCCTTCCGTGGTGGTGAAGAGGGCTATTTAAAATCGAATAACGTGCCACCGACGAAACCATATACCCTTGTGTTCAAGGGTAAGCGATACTTAACAGGAATTGGATCGGAGACGCGCAATTCGCTCTACCACATCCACAATGACCAAGATATCATATTGCTGACCACGTGTAGACATGGGCACGGATGGCAGAATGTAGCGGACGAAAGATGCGAAAAGGATAACTTTGAATATGACAAGTAAGTGGTACAACTGTCTTACATGTTTATGTGACAACTAATGTGCATTGTGTTGCTATGTTATGATGTTTCGTCGTGATAAATAGTTGACTAAACAGCCATATCGGGTATGTACCAGTGGATGTTGCTGCTTACAGTACCGATTAATTTTCTAGGTTGATTAATTTTCCAGCATGTAGTATGCATATAATATTAAACACATTACATGTGTACCTGGAAGGCATCACATGATCACAGTTGCTAGAAAGTTAGCACCGTTTAATGTTGGCATGTTACCTTAGCTGACCTGTGCTTGCTGGGCAGCATCTTACAGGTCCTATCTTGTGACCTTTGAAGCTGCAGTCAGAGTTCCTACCCTAGTAGCTAGTGGGCTCATGTGCCACTTGGTTGGAATGCCTCCTTGCTCTTGCTGGAATTTATGGCTGTGTTATGAGCTCACCTTTCCAGTAATTGATTTCGTCAGTTGCTCCAGTGTACAAATTACCTGTAATTAGTGTCAAATGTATTTGTTTCATACCTTCAGCTGTCATTCACAGAGATTGTTGACCATAATTAACTAATTTTGGAAGTGCCAGTGAGGCCATGAAACTGTCTTGTTAATGAGATGTTTTGTTTAGCCTCAGGAGTCTTTGGAACACAAGTTCCCGACAGTAACATATATGTGATAAAACAATGCATTCATAGACTATATTTATCTTATTACACAGTTCAGTGGGTACTTTAAATATCATGGTAATATTCTTCCTCCTTGGCAATTCTCGAATTGTAGTTTGAATTCACGTTGATCAGTCTAATATTGCCTTCCTTCAATCTCCTTATGTTTACATCTACTGAATGTGATTCATTTAAGGTAAGTAACTCTACAGTAAAACATGTGGCCACAGTCACGCACACAGCTTCTTCAAGGACCGCCTGTGTCAGAAGTTTATTTATAGACCTACATTTAGTCCTTTCTTTCTCAGACTTTACCAAATCATTTACACGGCACTGCTCTAAAATCGGTATGAATTCAGTCATGACTATCAATCAGGGACGTCTGTAACTAGCCCACTGCCAGGCCAACAGTTGGATGTATTGTAGTTGTACTCCCACATACATTGCCATTGTCAGTGAGAACCTTCTCTCATGAATGTGGCTTACCTGGTAGTTCCTTGAGTCTGAATGGAACAACTGGGCCAAGAAGGGAGAGATTGTAATTACGGGAGTGTGACTACAACTGCCTTGCACTGGGTTGAACTGGCTAGACTCTGCCAGGCTCTCTGCATGCTGTCTTTGTCTCCACTGACAGGTAATACATATTCCAGGCAGTAGCAGCTTAAAGCTCAGACAAAACAAACAGTTGTTTTCTACTGTGCTGGAGAGAACTCTTCCTGTTCGTTGAGCACAGCCAATGTGAGCGAGTTTGCAGTTTTTATTTAAAATTTTAAATTAAATTCCACATGTCAGTTTGTGCTCTGAAAACTATTATTGATTGATAATAATGACTAAATAATAAGAGGGTAACAATTGGTAGGGCTTGATGAATATTCACGTCTTCTTTTTATAACCATTCTTTTTATGTGCTGTAAACTCAGCGGAACGCCGTCTGCCGAGGTACTTACAATGGTACTTTGTCAGACTGAAATGTGTAAGCTTTGAATTCTTTTATTCAGCATGCAATTTCAACAAATTGCCACTTCTTTTGTGTCAGTAAATTGTGATTACCCGGGTAGGTACCATTTCTTTGGTGATCAGTAATGTTCATATATTTTACTCCTTTATTTGGTCACGATAAGAAAATTGCTTTTTAACGGCAGGTCTGTAACAGGTTTGATTTGATGATCATTGCTTTCTATGCGAGTCAAAGCTAGTGGAGATTGGTTTATTTCACGGGTCTTTACATCTGCCTGGGCCTAAGGTACAGGTACCTCATCAGATAGTGACTAATGGCCTTGTTGCTATTGAACTGAAACATCAATACTATCTGTCTGAGACACTCTGTGTGTAGATATTGGTTTCCTCTCTTCACTGCCTCAAAGGAATCTCCTGTCACTTCTGTAGAATCAGACTGGCCACAGAAGAGGTCACGAGAATCTGTCACTAGGATGTGTGCAGATTGTGACATAGGATCAGACTGTGACATTTGATGCGGCAGTCAACGTCTAACAATTGCTGGCAGTTGCAAACATGCGCCATTGTGTGTGTGGACTACGCACTCACATTTCTAGAGTATAATTTGCTGACTGTTGGTATTATTGTCTGCTTCCCTACATCATGTCATCTAATGCCTCTGCCTCTGGTCTCTTCCCCCTCTGTTCCCGTGTAGTAATCCTTGTCAAAGGTGGGTTCTTTTATCGAAGCCGGTCTTTATGCACGATTGCATTTTTGGCAGGCCAAATATTTTTGGGGATAACACGTTTGACAATGTGAAAAGATGAAATGCTAAGTTGCTGATATACAGTAACAGTAATGATGCAGTTCATTCAATAAATACAGTTCATTCAATAAATACAGTTCATTCACTCAGTTCATAACAGTAGATATTGTTTGTATTAACAATTACTGATTGACATTCAAGGAAATGCATACAGAAATAATATCACCACATACTGGATGGAGGCCATTATTTACTATTAATGCAGGGGTGATTGTGGCTATTTGTGCATGCCAAGGGTTAACATGTGCCTGTGCTGGGCCACTGCTGGCATGTGGGGGGCACTCTGTAGTTTCTTGAAAGATGATAACATTGAGTTGGCAGGGTCTTGACTGAGCAGGTACAGGGCTACTTGTAAAAAACACCCACACATAGCTGTGGTGATTACCCACTCAATCTGTCCGCCACATGTAGGAGTCGTATGCGTGCGTGTTCACAGATTAGTAAGTAATTTTATGTTCATTACATTTGCAGAGTGCGAAACTTAATGACTGTCTAACAATGGGTGTTAATGAGCAGGAGGAAGATTGCAGTATAATCTACAAAAGTAGGTAGAAATGTGTTTTATACTGTGGTTAAATTGCAGTGGCTCCACATATTTTCCAAAGGAGTTCATTTGAGTGTCCTCGTTGACCTGGCATCGTCATCTGTCATTGTCACCCACGAAGTGGCGAATTAATAGAGAATGTGGCATTGGTTACAGGAACTTACAGGGACACCGGAAAAGACCTGTCTGGTCAGATTTCATATAGGAATAATAACCCCATATCTCATTCCACTTTTAAACCTCCCATTACTAATGAGTAATGAGATCAGAAAATCATTTGTGCTGCTGCCTTAGAACAGCATCAGACGTTTAGAGCAGACTATATTTTTACCAATATATTTATTATGTATTAATTACACAAGTTCTGGAGACATTTTACATTCACAGTATCCCTGATACTATCAGATTATGCTGTCTGTTGACCAAGTGCTGTTAATGCACAAAATATCAGGTTTATCTTGCCAGTCGTATTGGCAGTAAATAACAGAATTATCTTACATTTAAGCTCAAATCAACAAGCTTCTCCTATTCCATTCCTGGTTTGTCTGAGCATAGGCAATGCTTGCACAAAACTGCATAATCTCAATTAAATGTCGTATTTTATTATGGTAGACAGATGACATTATATTGAGCTGATTTATGTTTTATATTCAACTTGTTTTTGGAACGTCGCCTGTTATATTATAGCAAACGACCATGTAGTCGTTTACTTGTTTAATGATCAATTCAATATTTACCAACAATTTTTTTTAAGCTTTTAATGAGAATTAAGTTTCAAAAAATCCACATCAAAATGAAATCATAATAATTATAAATGCATTACATTTCCTACATTAAATATTATAAATCTTTTCAGCAGACGGAAATCGGAAAATTAAACATGCAGAAAAAGGTTACCTTTTTAGGTGAATAAACAAAACACATAAGCAGAATTGGATTACTACACAATCACATTATTTGTTTTGTATATTCCTAGTCTATATATATCCTATTTCCACACTAGTGCTGTAGTAGTAATTCTGACAAGGCATTAGCTAATGTCTTGAAGATGTTACTTAGCTGGCTGACTCTGATGAATCAGTAGCAGGGGTAAGTAGGGATCTGATTCTGACGGTAATGGTTGCAGCCAGCTGCCCGGCCATCAGGACCAGATGTTCAGGTAGTGCCCATGCTCTGGTTATTACCACTAAATTCACTGGGTAGGGTCAACTGTGCAGACTGCATCACCCCAGGCAAAGTTCCCACACCAGACATTAATTCTTTCACACCAGTTAACATTTCTGAATGGCAAACATGTGTGAAGGCACTGGTCCGGAACAATAACCCACACCCTGGTGTTGTCTGGTGTGGTTATTTTGTTGTTTGACCATGTGAGATATGTGTAGGTTTGCAGTACACAGCTGGGCTGTGTCAATGCAAATGCACTGATTTCCTATTTTGCATACAACCAACCATACAGGGTGGATTGCGACTAGCATAGAATAATATGCATCGGACGTATGTTATCAGAATTATACAGATGCAAAAATTAAAAATTCCCCATACATATGTGTGCATCAGTACACGACTACACATACTTGTATACCCTTGTTGGTCTCGTGTGACACGGTCTAACTGCATAATGGACATATCAACACCACTGAGACTAAATAGTATTAATTTTCACAAACACCTGTCACCAGTGTACCTACTGTGATACTGTGTTAGTTCAAATTTCACTCTATCAAAATGGAGCTGGGTCTGTCCAAAAGGTGGGCTATTGGTCTAGGTGAAGCTACAAAGTCTGGTACTAATAATAAAATAAATTTGGTGTAATGTTTTTCTAGCATTCTCACCATCCATTGCCATATGCCAAAGTATATTTCCACAAATCACATAAAAATGTGTCTCTAAGTGTTTATGAATCTTTCCAAGTTTCCAGGCAGCAGGCAGCACAAACATCATTTTCAGGTTAATTCAGTTGTTTTATCCACATAATTATATGAACATCCATGTGGTTCATTACAAATAGATTTGTGTGGTTATAACTTCGTAGTGTGACAAATAAATGTGAACTGTCTGTGGCTTCACACAGGGTCAGTGTTGAGTACTTGTGTTCACATTAGCTGAATGGTTGCTGGACATGGAAAGTATCTAGCCCCAGTCATGTGCCCTTTTCATGGTTAATTATTAATATGTGGACTGTGGTACTCATTACCTTAGAGTCTGACTTACTGACTAGTATATATATATATATATATATATTATATATAGTTGATTAGTTGTTCCTGGTTCGAGACTTTTGTGCTTTATACTAGGGTTAGTTTCGGTATAAGCGAAACCACAAGACACAAGTTTGGTTTTTGTAAGACTATTAAAATGTTTGATACAAATTACAATGTGTTAAAAACTATGTACAGTTGAAAGGTCTGTGTCTGTCTGATATATGTTAAATAGCTATCTGCAAATGTATAGTTATAATGTACCACATTATTTAGGGTGTTTAGATGTTGTCACAATCCCCCCTCCAACAGCATCCCACTGCTCATAAAAAGTCCCAATGCCACCCCTTTGAAGTTCACCAAAACTGCATCTAATTCTAACATAGGCCCTACCTTTATGATAAACTATTGATAGACAAATATATCTAACACTGGAACCATCACAAAAGTGTTGCAGGCTAATCCCCACCTATTCCAAATTCCAGTGCCTGTGATTTGTCACACAGCAAGCACTTACACTGACAACATTTCTGTGTGTCCGTGTGGGTATTTTACAATAAACTAGAAAGATAACAAGAACACAAGTTTACAGAGCTCCCACAGCATGCAAGAACTGTAAGACTGGCAACATATTATGTATTGTAATGTTCACTAGTATGTATATGTCTACATGTGATTTAGTGGACTGTCTAGTTTGATATGTGATCTTCACCAGTGTTTGATGTCTATGACTCTTGGATACTTCACATCTAGAGTGGTCAATTGGTTAGGAATGTGCCAGCATATATTTGTGTACTTGAACATATATCAATGTGGTCCTGGCATGAAAGTAAACAAGCCCAGCTCAGTGTTGTGGCAAGCAGTCACTTTGTTTGCCTATGCCAATGAACCATGTGACCCTTGACCCCAGTTATCTGGTGGGGGTCCCACTCTGATAGGTTGACTAATAGGTGGACATGTGCCATTCACCTGGACACTCCCTGCCTAACTGGTGTGTGTGTGTGTGTGTGTGTGTGTGTGTGTGTGTGTGTGTGTGTGTGTGTGTGTGTGTGTGTGTGTGTCCTGAATAAATATATACATTTGTTGGACGAATGTTTGAGGCTTTCTGGGTTTTTAATCCTTTGGGTTGAAGGTCCAATGGACTTATGGCATCACTTTGTGTCTGCTGTGCACTGTTCGCTCCGTTATCTCAGAAACCGTTGAGGATTTTTTTGTCAACCTTTCAAATTTTATATTACAGTTTATCAAAGTTCACAAACAACAAATTGTGTGTAACATGTTGCAGTTTCCAAACAAATTGTGTATTCGGAGGCACTCAACTGAATGCTCCCTCCCTGTCCCTCCACAAAGACCCACTCAGATATGCTCCTGTTGCCTGCTGGGTCTTGTCTTCACACAAAGGCCACTTTCAATGGTTCTAACATCCCTAGTCTTGGGTTTCAAATTCCACACCCACATAGGCTTTAGAAAGGACCACCTGGGTGTATACCCATCTGGGGTGGACCAGCTTTGTGTTTGCATTGCAAATGACATATTTCCTGTGCCTTTTCTTCACAAAGAATGGGTGGCAATGTCCCTGAACACGAATAGTTCTTATTGGTGCTCAAATGGGCAACCCAGGGCCAGGACACATACAGAATAAAGACAATATTTGGACACTTCTACAGCTCAGTCTTCCATGTATAATTGATTATAGCACTGCATTAGACAGCTCTTTTGATACACCGTTCTAGTTTTAGCTTGTGTCGATGATAACCAAGGCAGTTAGCATGCAGTTTTCAATATTTTATGTAGAGACCCGTCCACCCGTCATTTGGACGGGTAAAAACAAATATGGTGGACGGGTAAAAAAATGGAGCAAAAAAGGTCTTCCAAAACCAAATGTAGCTATTGTTAGTTATGCCTTGCAAGTGAGTGAAAATGGTGTCACATGTGTGTTTGTAGTCCATTTCAGGTCATCAGGCACATTTAAAAGTTTGTAAACTGGCTTAACAGTTAACATCCATGTGTCCACCAAAACATGTGTGACTGGCAATAATTTTATCCTGCATAAAGCCCTGTTTATAGGCCAATCACTAGACAGGGTTACAATTGGTCGTTACAATTTAGTGGTTGAAGATTTTAGAGATTATCTTGGTTCAGATCACTTCAGTTATTTTCAGCGTAGAAGTTAAAGTAGATTACATGAATTAATTAATTAGAAGTTAAAAGTTAAACAAAGGGAAGTTTAATTATACAATTTTAGATGCCACACTTTTTTAAAAGGTTTCATGTACCAGGTAGCTGAAAACTAATTAAAACATGGTCTTCTCCATGGGTGCATTTAAACTTGGGTTGTCAAAGATTTTAAGTTTGGTATGTCAGTGAACCTTCCTTACTCATGTTGGGCTAAGCGGCTGATGGAGGGAATTTTAATGGGGTAAAATGTGGAATGCTAGGCATGGAGCAAGGAGGCTGTTTACAGTTATCTCTTCTGAGAAGTCTGGGGTGTAGAACATGTGGTTGTCATAGGAACGTGTCTGTGAATATTGCAGATTCCACAGTGGTACTCCTTGGGTGTCTGAGTATTCACTTTCAGTCCAGTCTGTTGTCATAGCCCTGGTCATGGTCACCGGAGCTGCACAGATCTGTTTGTACAGAGCAGTCACATTCACACATGTGTAGCATGGCGTAATATCTGGTTACAAGTGCAGAAAGCAGCCGCTTTTACTCACACCTCGGAATAGTACTAGTGGCTGGACTTGGATTTCAGTGGGACACGCACCCACACATGCACACTATGGCTTCCCCAGACAGACTGGGTGTTCTACTCCTAGACACCCTCTAGGGTGAACCGTAAACCGTACCTGTTTGTGCTTGCTAAATGATACTTTGTATCCATGCATACCTCATACCAAACCCACTGAATATTATAACTCTGTGGTGCATGTTTACATTCTGTGTACTATGGTACTATGCTAGACTCTTTCTACTCAAGTGCCATACATACACAACTGGAATAAACTCCAAATTAGATGTGTTAATCTCCAACGCATGATGTTTGATTTTTGTGAAGTAAGAATTAAATTGTCTTTTTGACATTATTTTCTGCTTCCCGGATACTGTCTAATATCACGCACAGAGTCACACAGGCATTTATGCACATATACAGTGGCATTTCATTGCAATTTTATCAATTTTAATTTCCCTAAAATGTGTTCAAAGGAGACTAATGCTGTATTACTGTTGCCTTTATTAAAACAATTTATCTTCCCGTTTGTACATTTTAATAAGAGGGATAAAGAAATGAGGAAGAAGGAGCATTGTGCTCAAGAAACATGATTGATTGTCCATAATCTGCATTCACCAGGTGACAAACGACTACACAGGGTGGCTAATGTCCCTGTGGAGAGGAATGATTTATTGTGGCGGTTATTAATTGATTATTTCCCTCTGACATCACTTCAGCACCAGAGCCTAATCAGAGATTGCATAATAAGAGCTTGACTTTAAATTATGGGCTGTTTGTTTCAAAATACCACAGCATGTCTTCAATGTGGCAGATTAACTATGTTTTAAGTTTAGCTTTATGTTAATAATGTACTATGTACATACTTGTTAAAATGATTTAATATTGATATTAGCTAAATTAATGTAAGATTGTTATGTACGATTTGTGAACTAAATAAACAAATATTTTAATTTATAGTATTTACATTAAATTTATAAAACGTAATCCTGAAATTACATTATCATTGTACCATGCAAAGCATGCAGTTAATATGGTACCATATGATTCTTGTAGTTTACTATTTTAGTATTTATAAGATTTTTTTCAATGAAATGTTTCAATAGAATTCCAGGTGTCATTTTGATAATAACCACACACATGGTTTAATCCCTGTGGTGTCAGCAGTTATCATTATATAAATGATTGTGATGTAGATTATCCAAGGAAAGGCTTAAAGCACCCAGCATCAGTGTCCAGTGACAGACACCCCAGTGAAAAGACTGGAGCCTTTAACTAATGTCCAGTAACAAACACCCAGCCAGGGCTTGTGTCCACTGTAGATGGCAATCTGTATTCAGGAGGCTGACCAGTTGACATAACGCCCAGTGTAGCATGCTGTTGTTGTCACAGAGTAGCCATTGGTCAGTGCAAACATTTGTGGGCAGCAAACTTCACCTGTCCAGTTTACTCAGTAATCTGAGTAGTGACCTCTGTCCAAACTTCACTGCTACCCCCCTGGGGCATGATTGATGTATTGATATGAGCAGCATAATCAATGCAGAGAATGTGTTGATGTGCACAGACTATTTTGCAGGTGGGAATGTGTGCACTGTAGCTGTGTTTGTTAGCCAAAACTGAAGATAATAATCTGTGTGTGCAACGTACAGTTCATCTGTTTCCGCCATGAGGTGGCAGATCTGTTTCATTGGAGTAGTCTCGCGGTTTCCAGACCTTCATTCAATATCTTGTGTTCAGCATTACCCACACGGGTAGTTCTGAATAATAAGCCCAGAGTTTGTTAAGAATACTTGAAATGGGTTGTTGAAGTTGTCCCAAACAAGCTGTGATGTTTACAATACTTTAATTCAGCAAATAATGATGCATAATACATTACAGTGTATTAGTTTTAGTATTAATTATGTGTATTATTTTATAATTATTATCATCATCATCAATATTATGTTAACTAACCTATTGAGGAACCATTCAAAACGTTTTTGGACACATATTATTTGTATGTGTCCAACTACATACCAAGTTCAGTTTGCTGTATTATACACCAAGTACAATGCAGCCAATTTTTTTATGTTTTCAGACGCCATAAAATATTTATTTTTGTGCATTGTATTATCCTGTACAGATGGGAATTTTAATAATATATGGTTGTACTCCCAGGGTAATCATGTATAATAAATTACATAGTAATGTGTAATATCACTTAGCGTACTAATATCTCTGTCTGCGTGACATCAGCACTCCCATGTATAAGGTCAGTATGTGTCATTTATGTAAATTCAGGCTCCAATTGTTTTGTCAATCGTATGTAACACCTAACGAAAGCAAATTCATATAGCTGTCATCAGATTTACTCAGATCTGATGACACTCTAACAGTCATCTAGATGCATTGATAAGCTAATAGATGTTTAATTGTCTGTACACTCTAAAGGTCCAGATAGAGCCATTGACCAACCAATCTGTCTTAATCCTAGTTAGAAATACTCTCATGCTATAGCTGTGCGACACAACAGAAACTGAATCTTGTTTGGTCAGCCCTGCCACTGACCACAGCTATCATGCAACTTCAACAATGACCACGTCATTGACTGGTGATGAATATTGATTCACGAACGTATAAATCATATCACATTAATACAGTAACGTTCAGTATTATCAACGGATTTGGCAGACTCCTGCTAGTAAAATCAATGTACAGTGTATCGTGAATTGTGATTATGACGAGAAGCAGCTAAAACTAATTCTACTTGGCTTATGTTAGTCCTGTTGATAGTTGATACGTGGGAACATACAATAGCTAACATACAATAAAATGATTTGTCCGGGGCCCACAAACAACACAGGATTCAAATCCGTATTCGTTCGATTATTAAAATTTATGTCCTAACCACTGCACCACTGTAATACCAATAGTGCCTGATGGTGCTTAGTGCAAGCACTGTTCTGGTGACAGGGTGACATATGACAGGAGGTGGTTGCCACTGGTCATGGTGGTGCTGGGTCTGCTTTCTGTCTGTCTGGCTGTCATCACCACCAGATGTGCCTGGAAGATACAGGCCACTGTTTATGGGCTGTTCTCTCCCATTTAGCCCAGCTTTAGGGATACTTTGCCTCCCTAAGTGGGCTTATAGACATTCTGGAGTTTTTCTAGGTGTGTTTGTCTGTGAACATTTACATCTGTATTTGTTATTTTTAATGAAACTGGTGCAATCCTGGACTGGGTTGGGTGGCTAGCAACTGTGATGGAGTACTTGCCTTGTTGACTCATGACAGATGTAGTTGTTGTAGGTGTCTCAACAAAATATACATATATAGTGATTAAAACTGATGGTATAAAGTACATTTTTATGTTATAAAACCATGCACAACAGCATAAACTATTTTTGATTACAAAACTTACAAATAATATTTTTATTAACCATATTATACATAATTGGACTGTTAGGTATGTTTATTTTTTAAATATTGTATGCTTCACATACTGGTTGGCAATATCAATATTCATAGAGAGTTAACCATTTATTAAACATTCTCTGTAAAAACAAGTATCACACAATACTTTGTCAGGTAATTTATATATATATATATATATATATATATATATATATATAATATATATATATATATATATATATATATATTGTAGAGTAAATTATACATAATATATATATATATATATATATATATATTATATATATATATATATATATTATGTGTATGTGTATATAATTATACACTAAAAATGATACAATATACTTTTAAAGGGATACACCAGTCAGTGAAAGGTTTGCAGCATTTACTTACATGTGTATAATACATTAGTTGTGCATAGTAATTCTGCACAAAGATCGTTAATAAACAGTTAATTATACAAAAAAACATGCTGTGTTTGATTCAGGGCGCTGACATCTTGAGGCACAGAACCAGTGATGTAAGCTGCTTACATCACTGGCGCATGCACAATCAAACATCCTACGTCTATCCAATGGTATTTGACGGGTCCAGTACATTGTGGTTTGCTTACATCACTATCACAATTTTACACGAGCATCCACCAAGCTGTGTCTTTTCCAACAATGAATGCCCAGTGACATGAACAATTGGTCTTACATCACTGGTCCTGTGCCTCAAGACGGCATCACCCTGAATCCAATATAGCATGCTTTTTGGTTCAATTGTACTATAATTAATTGTTTATTAACAATCTTTGTGCATGTTTACTAGGCACAACCAATATATTATACATACGTAAGTTAATACTGCGATCCTGATCCTCTCGCTGACTGGAGTATCAATTTAACTGCATGTGTAACATTCATATGTGAACCTTTGTTGTATGAACCAGAAGGCTACACTTAAAAGATAAATTATGCAGTAGTTAATGAGATGTAAATAGAAACTGTCACCAAAGAGATGCTTCCTGCTAAGCAGCAGGTGTAATTTCCTGGGTGCTTTATTTCTCACACACATTCATCAACTTTCTAGATGCAGCGGAACAAAAAGCATCATTAAGAGGCATCTCCTTCCACAGAAACCATTGATTTAAGGTCCTTTGTTGTGCGCGACTGATGTTTTTAATGAAAATATCACCAGGGATAAAAGGTGTCTGTCACATGTATTGGAGTGGACATTGCAACAGACAACACATGTGCCTGTTTATTCATATTTATAATAATAATTAATATTTATCAAGTGCACTATCCACTGTGCTCAGAAATGCTGTACAATAAAATAAAGAAATATATAAAGAAATGTATAAAATGATTTCTTTATACACTAAATCTATACAGTACATATTATGTGCATATTATGTACATATTATGTACATATTATGTACATATTATGTACATATTATGTACATATTATGTACATATTATGTACATATTATGTACATATTATGTACATATTATGTACATATATACACTTGTAGTGCCAAATCTAGCAACAACGTTTCATGTGGCTTTATATGTAAAATAATAATAATTGAAATGATTAGTTAAAAACACTTTGAACAAATGATCACAATCGACATAATCAATTATAAAGCCGCCTAGACTCTAGAAGTCATTATGTAAGTTAAAAAGATGTGTTTTCAAAATTTCTAAAACAAATACCTTGCAATCCAGTACACGTGACTATGTCATTTCAAACTAACTGTCTAATGGGGTACACAAATATGTATGTAGACTTTTAATGGGGTACACAAATGTGTATGTAGAGCTTGTTTTAGTTTACATGTACTTGTCCTGGTAGAGGGTTAATCACCTGACATTACACATGGGTACCAGGGTAATCTAAACATGTGAAGTGGTCAGATTAGTCACAGGGAATGGGGAAATGACAAGTGTAATTGCCTCTGAGGTTGTCTATAAGCATGTGGGATGGGGGCAGGGGTGGGGTGGGGGTGGGGTTGGGAGACACCTGATATGACCTGTCTAGCCCCTGCAGGTATCAGCTGCTGCTGAGGTTATTTTGCTTCAATATCACATCATTATAATATCACACTGTGAATGCTGAAAGGTTTGCCAGCTGGACTGTGGAGTCTGCAGTAAACATCCTGGTGTAGGGTGAATGTGACAGTGGGGGGTGGATACAGGGCCATGTTGGATATCAATTTGCCTAATTATTATCCCTCCCTAGTCTACAGTTTGGTTTGTCCAGCTCCAATGGTCATTCAAGACTTGGTGACTTGGTGGTGATTCTAAGTTGGACTAACAAGGTTGTCTTTAAGTGTGTTAGTACATTTAAAGGGATCATGTGGTGTTCTTAATCTAATTGGCAAAACCATCTGTCCCATTTGTCAGTCAGTGGCACAAATTGCACATTCGGATATTCGTTTTCTGGCAAATTAAGAAATTGTTTCATTTTAATTGTTAGTGTATGTAGTATTTAGTAGAAAATGACCTTTCCTCAAACCATGTGATTTTGTGTAATATAAAAAAGATTGCCTGCGCAGGAGTCTTCATATTTGCCAAGAATTGTCACATAACTAACGCAAATTTAGTGTGTATTTCAGCCGTCCTAAAATTAAAACATGCGCATTCCTTTGCTGGGTATTTTTTTTCTCAAACTTTTTGTAGCTCTCCAGTTGCGGAAATTGAACTGGTCAATGTAAATTAGGAACACTTCCGACTTCTCTTTCTGGTGTTAGGATCAGCACTCCTGTTTCCTGCTATTTCCCTCTGGTGTGACCTTTGATGGGAAGTAGCAGCCTAGCAAAGTGGGCAGTCATTACTCAGCACAGGCTCTGGGCTCCATTACACATGCATTCCCCTCCCCCTCCCCTTGTGGCTTGGCCCTCTCTGGGAAATATTTATTACAGAAAAAACTACCTCTGGTGCTTGTGTATGTGGCAATGTGTACCGGTACATTCATACCTCATTTCACTGACCTGCATTCACCTGTATAATACGACACCTCGTAGTTATGGTCATCACATTACTGTTTTCATTATATTATATATATATATATATATATATATATATATATATATATATATATATATATATATATATCATACAAACATATATATATATATTTACGTATATATATATATGTATATATATAATATAAACAAATATATATATTACATATATATATCATATATATATTTATTTTAAATATTATATATATATATATATATATATATATATATATATATATATATATATATTAGTGTGTGTATATATATAATTATATACACACATATAATATATTATTTATATATAATTATATATATATATATATATGTAATATGTATATACACATACACATATATATATATATATGTGTGTGTGTGTATATATATAATTATATATACACACATTATATATTATTTATATATAATTATATATATATATATGTAATATGTATATACACATACACATACATATGTATAAAAATGTGGTTTGAGTAAATATGTACAATTACCTAATGATTGTGAAAAATATGCCACTCTGACATCATTCAAGACTGCTCACAACTGCCGTCATATCAACAGATCCGTCTTCAGTGACAGTAGCTATTTCCACCTTGGTTGAATTCTTTTTTTTGCCTAGCCAAAGTCTGGTGGATTCATAACTGTCATATCACAGCCCTGTACACACTCTGCTGCTGCAGGTGTGGATTATAGCAGGCTGACTTTATGCCCCGACTTGCCCGATTAAGAATGACAAAAATACACCAACGGCCAACATCATATATATGCAGGATACTGGATTCTCGCCTAGCCTTCCCTCAGCTCCTGAAGAATCATCTGCAGCTGTCAGCCTCGCTATATTTATATATGTACCTTTGACAGGAGAACAAGTCAGAGTCCATCCCAGATGCGCCCCATATCTCTACTGTCATAGATAACTATGTGACTACAGTTACTGAGTGACAAGTTCCCTGGTTTCTGGGTAAAAAGATTGAGCAGATGTTTAGGTTAGGGTGAGTTCATCTCTGTCAACACTGTCTGATGGAACACAGAGTGAGGCTGTCATTCTTTAGGTTAAGGTTTCTATTAGGTGTTGGGGATGACCAGTACCAGCTTGCTTAGTTCACTGCTAGTGCAGATGCAGTATTACCATTTATTTTAATATAAAAGTATGTAGTTGTTTCGATGTGATTTTTGATCGCCTAAACATATAAATGTATTTTGTTCGCTTTTATTGTAATCACTACAGTGTATTATGTGACAAAATCTTACTGTAAAGACTGTTTTGGATGTGAAGCATGATCCTATGACTAAGAAATGTTTAGAATTGGATACATAATTATTTATTGATTGATTATTACAGTAATAGTCAACATCACCATCTGGTCCATCACCAATGCTTGTTTACTGAGACAGGGGTGGACAGAATCACAATGAATGTTGATGTGTCTCCAATCAATCTCCACATGCAACAATTAAGCCACACTATGCCTAGCAACGTAAAAAAGATGATTATTAAACTGCAGAGCAATCAGCATCCTGGATGTCACGATGGCAAACAATATGTGATTTGTTCGGCAATCAAAAATACCAATTTCTGCGTGGTTTTGTTTTAGATGAGCACAGAAGATTGTCAGAATCCAATAACCTGTGCCATCTGTTAGGCGAAATTATAAATATTACATGATCGGATTGTTGAAATGAAAAGAGAATTGTGTCATTTTTTCTGTTTGGCAGATGTTGCTACCCACACGAATTTGTACTAAGCTAACTAACTGGTGTCACTGCCAATACGGGTTACACCACCCAGCAGAAGCACGGGTGATGTAATCACCCATTTAATCAAATAGAGCTCAGGATAAATTATTCTGGCTCAAATAAAATGTGCTGCTGTGAAAACTGGGTTGTTTCGTTAAGTAATTTTTAACAGGTCATAGTAAAGATAATTTATACCTAGTCCGAATGTAGCCATGAGCATGGGAACAACAACAACAACATCATCATCGTCATCATCATCATCATCATCATCATCATCATCATCATGATGCAGCCACACTGTCCTGTGGTTGACTGACATCTTCAGCATGTGGTTTGTGGACTGATGTGTGGTTTGTGGACTGGTGTGTCTGTTTTGGGCTGTTGCTGCCAGATGATGCCCTCCCAGTACTCATCCCATTTGTCTCTCAATCATCTTGTTCTTCCTCTAGGTCATTTCCCTTCATTCATTGGTTATTTTATGCTACCAATGTGTCCTGTCCAGGCCCACTCTGTCTTCTCACTTGCTCAGTCACAGCACTTTCAAAAGTAATACGTGTGAATAACCATGGCGTACCAGGGACCTGTCTTGTTCACAGTTTGATAATTTCATGGAGTTTAAAGTTACAAACGTCATTTCAGAACACTCAGTCAGCGTGTTTCTTATACATATTTATTCTAGTATTATGAAAGGTAGTAACAAGGAAGAACACTTGTGATTTTAACATAATATTATGGAAGAAAGAAAGGAGAAAGAAGGAAAAACTAAACATTCCAACAGATGGAAGAAACTACTTATCTCAACATAATATTAGCAAAGGCAGAACAGAAGGAAGAAGGAATAAAACTATTACTTTTAACAAGAGGGAGAAACTACTGATTTCAAGATGATAGCAGGGAAGGAAGACAGGAAAGACGAAGGAAGAAAACTAGTCATTTCAATGGGAAAAAACTACTGGTTTCAACTTGAAGTCATCAGCCTGCTTCTTACGCAGGCTCTCAATGATACATACCACATGACTTGGGCAGGTATTTATGGGCCAGGGTGCTGACTGGTGACCAGACACACCTTGTTTTAATAAGACCCTGCTTACATCTCCTGCCAAAGCTGCCCTGGTTATCCTAGACATGTGGGACTGATACTCGGTTCATTGCGCAAGTACGGTTTGCTTTAAAAGTCTCCTTGAGTTGATGTTTTTGCACATCTCGTGTGATGTTAGTTTCGTGAAAATGTCAAACATATTACATATTCAGCAAGCCTCCTGCTGACTCTAACTGTAGTCATGATGAAGATCTTTTTTCTAAGGACTTGTTTTTGTACCCGCCCACCACCCATCCATTGGTATTTCCACCCATCCAAAACAGATTTTACCCATCTTAATGACCTGTGGACGGCTCCTCATACAGCTATGACAGACAACCAGCAGGGAGTTGGGTTGTAGCTAAGACTCCCTTGCAAGAAGGGAAAGTGAGAGGTTTTGTGGTTTACGTGTCCTCTCATGCATGCTATGTTTTTTTTGACTAAAACTTCCAAACTGTCTACTCATAGTTCAGTTTCTGTCTGCCTAGGTGTGTGGGAAACAGCCCAGAGGGACTGTTACTACGAGTGCAACAAAGTGACATGCACATGCAATGTGTTTGTATATCGATGTATCAGTCATTTTATTCATTTTTAAATGGTTTAATTCAGTCAAGCAAAAACCTTGATTTTATAACACCTTTAAGAAACTTCAGAAGCCAATTAAAAGTTACTAAGTTTGAAGAAAAAGACATTCGACACTGCCACAGGTGAAACACAGTATTTTATTTTTATGTAAGTTATTTAAATATGCTTGCCTGAAATAAAAAATTAAGTTGACCAAAGGTCTTGTGGCTCGTTCACCTGCCACTGTGTGGCGCCACTGTCCATCTGGTTCATGCATATCGAAACTGCAAACTGTTCACAGTCAGGTTTGTGATGACATAATATGTAGAACTTTGATGTTGTATAAAAAAAACTTGCCTTCTGCAAGGCAGTCGCCATAGCACAATTAGAAATCTGATTTTCACATATGCTGACTGGATTGTTTTGTGAAAACTTCCTCCGAGCTGAGCAGAAAGTACGAAGGGAACATCCTTGGCTATCAGACAAGCAGGAAATGGGTCGTTACTGAATCGCAAATTGACAGTAACTCGATGATAAATTATTGAGATTTCTAGCATGTTTTTATCTCCTAAGTACGGTGATTGGTGTCTCCTGGCATCAGTTCCTGTTTACCACTAGGTCGATACTAGATACTAGATACTAAGGTAACGCTGAATAACTGAAAAGATACCATTAGTACCCAGTAAGTAGTACACTGTTATTAGGATATCAATTACCATAACTTTGGTTTCTAATTTGCAAAACGCCATGCATCCAGGTTATCAACCTGCTTGAAAATATTCGTAAGAGTACGATATTAAAACAAGATTTCTGACTTCACAACTAATACATTTGGGCTCACATCGAAACTGATGAAGGCCACCGATGGTGGTCGAAATGTCGATGTGAGTTGAAATCTATTAGTTGTGAAATAAGAAATCTGGTTTTTAATATGATATAAACTAGTAAATAAATGTAAGATTTTCAACAGCCTCTCGTCTGATGTAAGGATCCAGTAGTTTCTGGGGCTGAGTAAATATTACAGCCAGTTGTGGTGGCAGGAACTAAGAACTTCGCTGGAGTTTGTGAAAACGGACAGGATTATCTCTTTGAAGGTAATCCTGACATGTCTTGAGAAATGTCAGAGGGGAGAGGAGACAGACTGGCCCAGTGAGACCCATACTCAGCTGTCTGTTGTTAGCAGGGTCAGGCAAAGGTCGAGGGCAGAGAAGGAGTCTTTAGACAGCAGTATGTGGGGCCTGATCTGCTCAGTTGGAACCCTGACTCCTTGAACCCGGTTCACAAACTTACAAGTCGTTAAATTTTTGTTGTTGTTAATCCAGACTGATTCCGTTGAAGTTTAGACAGGCGTAATCTTATGTACAACTTTCGTATTCGTTTCATACCAGATATGTTTGTCAGACATGTGTGTGATGATTGTTGTGTGGTTGAATGCTTCCCAGATATCCAGATACACCGTATGTTGTATAATATTCGCTTGAGGTGTGGTGCATAATTAAATTTGTTCAGGGCATTTACATGTATGTGTGTGTACACTTCATCGTGGGGCAGGACCAATTCTAGGAGATTATATATGCATACCTCTGTAGATCACTAAAAGTAGGATGCCATTTGGTAGGTTTTCGTTTCAAAGCTTGGACAATTTTTTTCACCCCTGACAAAGATACTGACACAGTATCAAAGATATTGACCTCCATGGGTCCATTCTGTCTGTTGTCTAACTGGGGAAAGCAGTAGATCTCTCAGAGGGAATGGAACAAGAAACAGGTCACCCTGAGTCTCCTGCTATAAACTCTAGAAGTGCAGCTTGAGTGGCACATTTGCTCAGACAATGGAAGAGTCTAGGAGGAAACTGCTGCCATAAGACACTGGAAAAACCTGGGAGGAAATTGCTGCTGTAAGATCACAAATCATCATTAACAAATGCAGCAAGTGTGAGAGCTGCAGCATGGCATTTTGTTGGACCACAGGGACTGGTCAAGTCAACCACAGGTGTGGTCAGTTGAGTGGCAGGACCACCCACATACTGCATCAGGTACACACCTATCCTAGGTTCCAACTCACCTGGTCATCACAGAAAACTGCCACCTGTAGCATGTCATTAGCCACCAAATGACCAATTTCCTGGTTGTCAACATCAATCATCCGTATTTGAACCTGTAGTTGAGGTGACAATAGTCTCTAGACAGTCCTAGCAGTTGTTGCAATGTACACGTAACGTATAGCTGGCATCATGAATATTTCATCAGCCCTGCTTACGCCATTCCTGTGCGTAGCAGCGGAGGAAGAAGGCATTCGCAGGAGGAAAGGATCGGTGTGTGGTTATTGTCTTCAAGTCCCATCGCTGCTTGTGGCTAATGTCAGTAAACGTAGTAATTATGGATTGCGTAAGGCTGTTGATGTAGGTAGTGATAGCATGAGGTTAGGATTATTGAAGAGAATCAGCAGTGGTCTCGCTAAGAAAGTCAAACATTTTGGCATGGCCTACTTGATAGGAAGCTGCTTTGTAAGAAATTGTTTAACTCCATTTAATGCGAGATGTATTCAAATAAACAATAAGAACATAATTTTATTCTAATCAGGATGAGTGAAATGTTACGCAGAATTGTTGCTTTTTCACTGTTTTAAGTTGACAGCGCTCAGTTAGCTCAGTTAGCTCAGTTAGCTCAGTTAGTTTAAAGGTACTTTCTAAATTTACCATTATTTATTATTTGTAAGTTTCCCAGTGCATTAGCTTGATGAAAATTCACACACAAGTTTTTATATATTTTATCATGTCAGTTGTATCCAATCCATTGCATTCGTGTAATAATACTGGCTCAGGAATAAGTTGATTTGTTACCACATTTAACAAAGGGTGTTTGTACCGAGTCTGGCCATCAACAGTGGTAACAACTGGCAGTGTAAGAGACAAGTCGTGTAGCCTGCTTCATCCCCTGACTATGGAATCTGGTGGTTAAACCCAAGAAGCTAACACTTATCTGAGCTCAGTCAGGCACAAGGACACATTTCACTCAAGTTGCTCTGGTGACACTGCTTTGAAGTGTGAAGTGTCCCTCACAGTGCAGGGACTTTGAAGTGTGAAGTGTCCCTCACAGTGCAGGGACTTTGAAGTGTGAAGTGTCCCTCACAGTGCAGGGACTTTGAAGTGTGAAGTGTCCCTCACAGTGCAGGGACTTTGAAGTGTGAAGTGTCCCTCACAGTGCAGGGACTTTGAAGTGTGAAGTGTCCCTCACAGTGCAGGGACTTTGAAGTGTGAAGTGTCCCTCACAGTGCAGGGACTTTGAAGTGTGAAGTGTCCCTCACAGTGCAGGGACTTTGAAGTGTGAAGTGTCCCTCACAGTGCAGGGACTTTGAAGTGTGAAGTGTCCCTCACAGTGCAGGGACTTTGAAGTGTGAAGTGTCCCTCACAGTGCAGGGACTTTGAAGTGTGAAGTGTCCTTCACAGTGCAGGGACTTTGAAGTGTGAAGTGTCCCTCACAGTGCAGGGACTTTGAAGTGTGAAGTGTCCCTCACAGTGCAGGGACTTTGAAGTGTGAAGTGTCCCTCACAGTGCAGGGACTTTGAAGTGTGAAGTGTCCCTCACAGTGCAGGGACTTTGAAGTGTGAAGTGTCCCTCACAGTGCAGGGACTTTGAAGTGTGAAGTGTCCCTCACAGTGCAGGGACTTTGAAGTGTGAAGTGTCCCTCACAGTGCAGGGACTTTGAAGTGTGAAGTGTCCCTCACAGTGCAGGGACTTTGAAGTGTGAAGTGTCCCTCACAGTGCAGGGACTTTGAAGTGTGAAGTGTCCCTCACAGTGCAGGGACCAGATCACCTTCCTGCTGAGGGCTAATCCTCTCAGACAAGGGGAGCCCATGTGTTAGTGGGACAAAGGGTTGTGAGGTGCACTCGCACCCTGGGTGTCTTCCCGTTATAGCTACTTCCCGTTATAGCTACTTCCCGTTATAGCTACTTCCCGTTATAGCTACTTTTTATTCCCGTTATACACCTGTAGCTACTAATTAAGTTTGACAGTTGAACTAGTCCAGTTATAGCTACTTTTCTATTTCTCCATTTTACAATGTAACAAGATAAGGGAGCATTAACTATTTCATCTCCATCCAGCTTATGTCCATGAGGGGTGGACGGCTTTGATATAAGGAATTTCAACAAAGTCAAGTGATCATTTTTAACGAGTTCTTTGTGGAGACATGGCTTGATGGATGATGATTAAAAAATTACCATGGACATGTGGAATGTCTATGTATATAAGTATATATATATATATATATATATATATATATATATATATAATATATATAATATATATATATATATGTACTACACATACATACTATTTTATTTTAACACTAAACATTTGGACCAGTTCAAGCATTCTGTGTCAAATTTAAGCGAAACAATGGCTGGGATGCTGACTGGGATTGACCTAAAAATTAGTGGGATGCATAGACTCATGATCATAAACCGACACACCAAATTTCATAAAAATCGAAGATGGTCATGTAAATTTCACTGTTTTTTTTTATTGATTTGACATGGAATGCCCCTACACAGAAACTGACAAATGAACAAATAACCATGTTGAGGGACGGAATTCCAAGTTTGCGAAACTGGTGAGGAAACAATTTTTTTTTGATAAATGCAATTCTATACTCAGTACAATTAACGTAGTTGTCTTTTGAAAAAAATATTTTGCACAAGTGTTTTATTGTATATTTTCCATTTCAAATAAATGACAGGTACATTTATATATCATTCTTATAACTTTTAAAATGTGTCCTTCAATAGTACATTTCATGTAGGAATCTTACAGTAATTTGAAATAGTTAATGCTCCCTCTTGCTGTCCCCTCCTGAATTGTGTAATTAAATAAGTAGCTATAACGGGATTAGTTTGCCTGTCAAACTTAACGAGTAGCTATAACGGGAAAACACTGTAGCTATAACGGGAAGTAGCTATAACGACCTAGACCGCACCCTGATAGATATCCAGACTGGTATATCAGCCATGCTGCTTGCCACCAGTACACTAAGGAATTCATTAACCCACCCAGACCCCAGCCAACACATTGCCTTGTTTCAAGACAGGCCCAACAGGGAGGACATGGTAAAGTTCCCTGGTCCAGATTTGTATAAGGGGTACTTGACATTCAGAATTACCATGGAGCCATGAGTTATGGGTGGGGCTCCAGATTTGTGTTATATTCTTGGGGGGTGGGGTTCCAGAATTGTTTTATTAAAATTATAGTGTTCTATAGCTGTGTTGCCGCAGTATTGGCTTCAAAATGTATTTGTTGCAATTACTATGTTAGCATTCCTGAACATAAAAGTCATCATTGTTTATTTAAAGAATTGGTGATGAAATAATATAACCTGTTAAAATGTGATGAGTGTGGTCTACTGTTTCTGCCACGTACGTAGTGGGGGACATATTACTGTTGCATTCAATTCCACCAAAGTTTCTTCTATCCCATATGCACTTTTGCCAGCTATGTCAGCCTGTCAGATAGTGGCATCATTGCATGGTCTCAGCCTGTCAGATAGTGGTGTCATTGCATGGTCTCAGCCTGTCAGATAGTGGCATCGTTGCATGGTCTCAGCCTGTCAGATAGTGGCATCGTTGCATGGTCTCAGCCTGTCAGATAGTGGTGTCATTGCATGGTCTCAGCCTGTCAGATAGTGGCGTCATTGCATGGTCTCAGCCTGTCAGATAGTGGTGTCATTGCATGGTCTCAGCCTGTCAGATAGTGGCGTCATTGCATGGTCTCAGCCTGTCAGATAGTGGCGTCATTGCATGGTCTCAGCCTGTCCGATAGTGGTGTCATTGCATGTTCTCAGCCTGTCAGATAGTGGCGTCATTGCATGGTCTCGGCCTGTCAGATAGTGGAGTCATTGCATGGTCTCAGCCTGTCAGATAGTGGTGTCATTGCATGGTCTCAGCCTGTCAGATAGTGGCGTCATTGCATGGTCTCAGCCTGTCAGATAGTGGAGTCATTGCATGGTCTCAGCCTGTCAGATAGTGGCGTCATTGCCTGGTCTCAGCCTGTCAGATAGTGACGTCATTGCATGGTCTCAGCCTGTCAGATAGTGGAGTCATTGCATGGTCTCAGCCTGTCAGATAGTGATATCATTGCACTGTCTCAGCCTGTGAGATAGTGACGTCATTGCATGGTCTCAGCCTGTCAGATAGTGGAGTCATTGCATGGTCTCAGCCTGTCAGATAGTGGTGTCATTGCACTGTCTCAGCCTGTCAGATAGTGACGTCATTGCATGGTCTCAGCCTGTCAGATAGTGATGTCATTGCATGTCTCAGCCTGTAGATAGTGAGTCATTGCATGGTCTCAGCCTGTCAGATAGTGGTGTCATTGCACTGTCTCAGCCTGTCAGATAGTGGTGTCATTGCACTGTCTCAGCCTGTCAGATAGTGGCGTCATTGCACTGTCTCAGCCTGTGAGATAGTGACGTCATTGCATGGTCTCAGCCTGTCAGATAGTGGAGTCATTGCATGGTCTCAGCCTGTCAGATAGTGGTGTCATTGCACTGTCTCAGCCTGTCAGATAGTGGCGTCATTGCCTGGTCTCAGCCTGTCAGATAGTGACGTCATTGCATGGTCTCAGCCTGTCAGATAGTGGAGTCATTGCATGGTCTCAGCCTGTCAGATAGTGGTGTCATTGCACTGTCTCAGCCTGTCAGATAGTGGCGTCATTGCATGGTCTCAGCCTGTCAGATAGTGGCGTCATTGCATGGTCTCAGCCTGTCAGATAGTGGCATCATTGCATGGTCTCAGCCTGTCAGATAGTGGTGTCATTGCACTGTCTCAGCCTGTCAGATAGTGGTGTCATTGCACTGTCTCAGCCTGTCAGATAGTGGCGTCATTGCATGGTCTCAGCCTGTCAGATAGTGGTGTCATTGCATGGTCTCAGCCTGTCAGATAGTGGTGTCATTGCATGGTCTCAGCCTGATGCTTGCTGTCTCCATGAGGTCTCAGCACAGTAGGTCTTGCAGGCTGCAGACTCAGTCTCTGTACTGGTTTGATCCGACAACGAAGACAGCCCTTTTAAAATGTAGTCCAGCTATAATATGAAAATATCTGCACTCGGTTCCAGGGAGCTGCAGTAGGTATTTTTGTTTTTTCTAAGTACATTAGTAGCCTTTCATGAGCAAAGTGGGTGGTTATCATGTTGAAATAATTAGAAATTAACCCTAATGGATTTGAGCAGGGTGACTCATTTCACCCCCTCCTCCTCTTCACCCCCTCTCACCCTACCCCTTCTCCGTTACCACTAGGTGCAACTTATATCCGGCATTGCATCATTTTCATCTTTGGACCGACCTCGGCGACCTTGGGTAATTCACCCTCTCGTCTGCTTAGACTGGCACCAGCTGTTTCACCTGTTTTGGGCCTGTCGGTTTTTTATCAGTAGGTTTCCCCACACACCAAAGACGTCAGGTGACACCCAGTCATTTATGTGTCTTCTCAGGCGAAAGGTTTTTACCCCCAGACTCTGAAACTGTCTGAAGGCTCCGTTTTCAGTTCTCGTGGGAAATTTTCGTTTTGCCAGAGGGTAACGAACTGGCAGGCTGCCGCCATGAGCTCATCAAAATCACCCAGTGCTAGTAGAGTTGTCTGTTGTTAAACGTTCTAGACACGTGTTTAAATCGAGAAAGTTTTGGCATGTGTAGAGTTCGGTGACCGAAACATTGGTTCACAATTTAGAGAGCCCGGGTTTGAATCCTGTGCTGTCGTGCCGAACCATGAGCAAGTTCATTCACTCTATGGTGGTCCAGTTCATTTAGTTGGATGAATGGGTACCTGGCTATAGATAGCAGTGGATATTTGCATATAAATAGTTCTTAAATGGAGTGTGGCTGAATGCTTCCAAACAGAGTCTAGCTGGTATATGATTAAACAGGTCTGCCAGAGAGTAACTGCTTAGAGTAGTGCTAAGGACTGGATGCTGGGCTATATAAGACTTTTCTTACCTTTTCTCAGTTTTAATATATCGTTGCTAATTTAACATGAAGTACTATTTATTAAATGTCGAAGGTATTCTTCCAGCCAAATTGCATTTGTTCCTACTGACTGCTGTTCCATGGCTATTTAACATTAGACCAACCCACACATGCTTGCACACCGAGTGGAGTGGATTCATACTGACAGGGCGTTAAATATCGAATGGATGTCACGCTAAGTGATATCAATAATACACATGGTTAGATTGATCAGAAAATGTGTTTGTTTGCTTTTTTCTCAAAGAAATGTTTTTAATACTAAATGAAAATGATAAATTTGGATGAGAGATGATTTTGTCGGATGGATAGCTTTCAACAGAGACGCACTCTCTCCATATTGATCCACTCGGTGGACGGACGGTTGTTTTTTATTAATGTCACTGAGTTCCTGGCCTAAAGCTTTCATAATGTTATTGCGTGCTATGCATGATTGATGACAGCACCTCGGTCAGACAGGGTGGTGACGTTAATCTTGGGCTGATAGACTGTCTACTGTGTAGTGTTTTATGTGAACTAGGACTTGGCACAAGTCGTCGAGTAGACAGGAGATTGGCCCTAGGTAGTTGCCTCCCTCCCACGCAGTGACAATAGTTCAGAATTAATATGATCAGAATATCACATTTACATTTACATTTTGCGTTCAGAGAGAATGTAATTTTACTGGCTGGTTTTAAATAATAAATTTGTATATAACTAATATATTGTTATTATTTAAATGAGTTTATGTATTTATTTACTTACTTATTTATTTTTAAGACAATTATTTGCATATCTTAGAATATCATACTATCTGTATTTTAAGATATCTGATTTGGATGGAGTGATATGTAGGCCGTTATATAAGTAAATAATTTAAAATAATTCCTTTGTGTATGTAATGCATTACCAATCAATGGTAGGAAATAAATACATTTTAATGCATCACAAAATTTTAATAAATAGGAAATTAATAAATTTTAATGCATCACAATTCACAAATCAATTGTAGGAAATTAATAAATTTTAATCACAATGTTAATCACAAATCAATGGTAGGAAATTAATCAATTTTAATGCATCACAAATCAATTGTAGGAATTAATAAATTTTAATGCATCACAAATCAATTGTAGGAATTAATAAATTTTAATGCATCACAAATCAATTGTAGGAAATTAATAAATGTTAATGCACCACAAATCAATGGTAGGAAATAAATATAGAAAGATCTCACTGAACTGTTTGTACATGGGAGAGGTTGCACTCACAAGGCCAACAAGCAGCTTGTTAATAGATGCCTGGTCTGATATAACATGTGTTTTATACAAAACTACATCATATCATGTGAGACATGGCAATAATGTCATCATGTTTTAAAATCTTTAATAATTATCTGAATTTTTTTCAAGACATTCTGTGATTGGCCATTAGCTGACCAGACAGAATTACTGCTTCTGAGTAATTAGTGTGACAGAATTGGCTACTCTTCAAAGGAGCCTGCTCTCAGGCAGACCTGAAGGTGACACTTCAGTTACATGAAGTAGATGGCCTTTCACTGGGCATTACGATATCTCACTCATTTGTAAATGACATCACGCACATATAACCCGCTACAGAAAAATATCTGGTGGACATTAAGCATGCAGTAGCCTTGAGCATAACATAGTGTTCTTGTAGTTTGTTGTGACATTTCTGGTGACAATTACTGTGAATGTGTGTCACATTTCTGTCACATGAAGAGGTGTCACTTCGCCAGTTTCTTCAAGTGCTTCTGTCATTTAGTTAATGGCATATAGAGTGAGGCATTTGGGTCTTCTCCACGCACATCTAGCAAGGACAGGATGGAACAGGTTTCCTGCTAAGATAATATACCTGCCCAGCTGAACCAATTAACACAGCTCCCTCCCAGGAGGTTTCCAGGTCTACACAAATCCTGACTGCCTATTATGTACACCCACTGGACCCTAGAACAGGACCCTAGAATAGGACACACTTGCTCATGATGCAAATTTGAGCAGGCACTCGCTTCTCTGTGGTCGCCAGTGCCGCTGCGGAGGATTAAAAATTGAAGACTGTGTCTCCTTTGGTACGTGTCTAGCATGTGTAATTATGTTATTTTGATGTCTTGTGATGAGTCGTGAACGAGACAGTAAGTAGGCAGTGGTTATGAGGGCTGGCTTGTGAGTTCGTAATTTTCAGGAAACATGCAGAGCCTGGATGCCAACACACAGGACGTTGATGAAGATTCTCAGAAAATTGCCAGTAATGTTTGTTGCGTAAATTGGGCTTCTCAGACTTTGACTGACACTGATGGTTTGCACTGGTGTCAGTAGATGATTTGGGGTTCACAACATTTGGGGAATGCAACCTTTAGAAACGTGTGTCACCTTTTGACTGCTCTGATGGAATCGCATACATCTGACCAAA
>JAODUO010000460.1:107500-165000 GCA_025642075.2 Ridgeia piscesae
CACACAGTTTTGTTGTATAGTGTAATGTGGGAGGCCTTAATTGTAAACAGAGTTGTGTGGTAGGTCATAACTGTGCTACATTGCCTGTATCAACACCTATATGTTTGAAAATGTTACATCATAAGCGCAACAAACAAATCATTTGGCATAATAATAAACAGGGACAGGCAAAAGTTGTCACTGGAGCATGGAACCTCTGAAAATTTATTATGGAAATGGCATTTCAAACAAATATGTTTTGCATTTTTGGCAAAAGGCGGCCATAGTTTCAGAAGATTTCATTGTAACAAAAAGTTGATTCCAGATTGTTGGCACAGCTACAGGGAAAGCATATTTGCCTGTATTGAGCATTGAGCTTAGTTTTAGAAGCAAAAAGATGTTTTGGAAATGGATGATCTAAGGAGATCCTGCACTGATAAAGTACACTGTAGAGAATCCAGATCTGTGAGACCTGCCAGAGAGTCTGAGACCTGTCAGAGAGTCTGTGAGTCCTGTCAGAGAGTCTGTGAGTCCTGTCAGAGAGTCTGTGAGTCCTGTCAGAGAGTCTGTGAGTCCTGTCAGAGAGTCTGTGAGTCCTGTCAGAGTCTGGGAGACCTGCCAGAGAGTCTGAGACCTGTCAGAGAGTCTGTGAGTCCTGTCAGAGAGTCTGTGAGTCCTGTCAGAGTCTGTGAGACCTGCCAGAGAGTCTGAGACCTGCCAGAGAGTCTGAGACCTGTCAGAGAGTCTGTGAGACCTGTCAGAGTCTGTGAGACCTGTCAGAGTCTGTGAGACCTGTCATAGAGTATGTGATACCTGTCAGAGTCTGTGAGACCTGTCAGAGTCTGTGAGACCTGTCAGAGAGTCTGTGAGTCCTGTCAGAGTCTGTGAGACCTGTCAGAGAGTCTGTGAGACCTGTCAGAGAGTCTGTGAGACCTGTCAGAGAGTCTGTGAGTCCTGTCAGAGTCTGTGAGACCTGTCAGAGAGTCTGTGAGACCTGTCAGAGAGTCTGTGAGTCCTGTCAGAGAGTCTGTGAGTCCTGTCAGAGAGTCTGTGAGTCCTGTCAGAGTCTGTGAGACCTGCAGAGTCTGTGAGACCTGCCAGAGAGTCTGAGACCTGTCAGAGAGTCTGTGAGACCTGTCAGAGTCTGTGAGACCTGTCAGAGTCTGTGAGACCTGTCATAGAGTATGCGATACCTGTCAGAGTCTGTGAGACCTGTCAGAGAGTATGTGATACCTGTCAGAGTCTGTGAGACCTGTCAGAGAGTATGTGATACCTGTCAGAGTCTGTTAGACCTGTCAGAGAGTATGTGATACCTGTCAGAGTCTGTGAGACCTGTCAGAGAGTATGTGATACCTGTCAGAGTCTGTGAGACCTGTCAGAGAGTATGTGACAACCTGTCAGAGTCTCTGAGACCTGTCAGAGAGTATGTGATACCTGTCAGAGTCTGTGAGACCTGTCAGAGAGTTTGTGATACCTGTCAGAGTCTGTGAGACCTGTCAGAGAGTATGTGATACCTGTCAGAGTCTGTGAGACCTGTCAGAGAGTATGTGACAACCTGTCAGAGTCTCTGAGACCTGTCAGAGAGTATGTGATACCTGTCAGAGTCTGTGAGACCTGTCAGAGAGTTTGTGATACCTGTCAGAGTCTGTGAGACCTGTCATAGAGTATGTGATACCTGTCAGAGTCTGTGATACCTGTCAGAGTCTGTGAGACCTGTCAGAGAATCTGTGAGACCTGTCAAGGAGTCTGTGAAACCTGTCAGAGAGTCTGTGAGACCTGTCAAGGAGTCTGTGAGACCTGTGAAAGAGTCTGTGAGACCTGTCAGAGAGTCTTGTGAGACCTGTCAGAGAGCCGGTGGTTGGCTTGAAAGAAAAGCTCTAGCATTATACATAGCTCTGCAATCCATTACCCTAGATGTGAGTCATGTGACACAGGCTCTGATCTCTATGAACCGCTGGGGATGCTCTAAGCCAGATGGGATTAACTGCTGGCCAGTGTAAATATTACATGAGTCACTTTACACCATCTGCTCTAACATTGTTACCTGCCTGGCAGGAAGTCGCAATAAGACAAAGCATTTTTTTCAGCAAAGTGTTCACATATTGATGATCCGACATGAAAGGGTTGTCGTGAATTTCAGGTGATGGAACGCCCAGGAACGTGCACCCAGAGGAAATCAGTCGACCGCAGGATAGCTTGTGCAGCGAGCGATGTAATGGGAATGTTTTTTCTGTGGAAAATGCCCTACATTATTGTATAAGCAGCTGCCGTCCAGTTACTTCAGTAGATAGAATGTGTCCGTACTTACGTTCAAAATCTGATGGTTTAAAGTTTTCATGGGTAAATTAAGTGTGGTGTTATTTTAATGTTTCCAGGGTTAATTTCAGTCTATAGAGATGTTAATATCTCTATTAAGTTCAGTGTCAGTCGTCTTCATCATCATGATATCCTGTTGATACAAACTGTTTCTATAAACAAACTGAGAATTAACCACATTTATATATAGTGTGGTTTTTTCATCATCATCATTGTACAGCCGTAATGTCCCGTCATTGGACGAAGGCCTCAGCATGTTGTTTCCAGATGTGCAAGTCTCTGCCAGATGGTGCCTTTCCGTTGTTTTTTTATTAATGAACCATAATATAAGGTTAACTTTGACTGTTCGTTAACTCTTAAAATAAATTTTTTTTATTAACAACTTGAGCTCATGATCTAATCCAAGGTGTATCCTTAGTCACACGTTTGTACCCAGTAAGAAACTAGGCACGCAACCTCCATCCAGGCAGGGTTGCTTTTTTGTGCCAAGACATCCGCACTAACAGCAACAGACAAGTTGACCTCGGGAGAAATCACGTACTCCATATACACGGATGTAAAAAACAGAGTTTATTCTCGAGGCTACGTCTACCATGTCACTGCTTAAAGATGCCTTGTGAACGTCTCGGCACAGGAGCAGGTTTTTGTGATCTTCACCTTTGAAAACGGTGTGGTGTTTCATAGGCTGCGCATGGATTGTGATCTCAACACACCCTAATGACACAGCTGAGAGCCCCGCTATTGTCGGACTACCTGGGCGCATTGAATATCAGCTGCGTTACCGCAAAGAACAGGTCTAATTTCGCAGACATGCAAAGAATGCAGCGTCTGAGCGATGCTGTGCCAGTGCGTGACATTTTGAAAACGGCAAAAAGAGATTTTTGATCTGTCTAGATCTACGTGTAGACAGCACCGATACAATGCTGTCCAATTTGCAGATGGAACCGTATTTTATAGAGAATTTGGGGCAGATTGTCAGGACTGAATAAAAAAATGGCTGAAAACCTCTAGACCTGACTGTTAGGGCGGATTGTATCAGGAAAGTGTCCAATCTTGTAGATTACATGAATGAACACATTCCAGTCAGACTTGAGTATATAGAACGTATTTGATTATAGGTGTACATGTAGTCATGGAAACAGGCTTTCTTGGTGTTTGTATGGTGTATCTTCTAGACATAAAACATTGCCTGTTGTTTATGCTTTGTGACAATATCAGAAATAATAATTGTTTTCAAGGAAATAATGTTTCATTTCAAGAGAAGTTGGTCTATTTACAAAATATTTGATTGATTTATTTGAAGTTAAAATCTGTTCAAACCTGTTCTTTAAGGTTAATTACCTTCTGTACCTAAGGTTCCATGAGTACAGGATTCGTCACATGTTAACAGGGTGTAATTACATCATATGATCAGTTATGTTGATCGAAATTAGTCACCATGATTTCTCATTAATATTTCAGAGGGACCATTTTAAAAGATGTACATTGATTTTATGCACGTTGTCATAATGCCAGCATTGTACTTTATGCAGAACTTTAAGAAATGTGTAATTCTAAATCACACACACTTGTATGTTACACACATTTACCTCTCAAAACACTTGCTTTGTCTGTGTGTTTCCACTGTCTCCTACAGTCTGCCTACACGGACTGAAGTTGTGATTGTGTCACATGACTGAGCAAAACTCAGGTACCAGCGCAGTGGCTCAGGGGTACAACTTTTGACTCTCGAATAAGAGAACCTTGGTTTGAATACTATGCTGCCTTATCAAACTTTGGGCAAGTTATTTCACTCCACAATGCTCCAGTTCAATCAGCTGTATGAATGAGTACTTGGCTATAGACAGTGGTAGATATTTGTGTATGAACAGTCTTCGTGCATTATTTGCAACAAGGCTGGATGTTTTCCAGAGAAGCCGAGACAGTGTTCGATTGAAGGTCTGCCAGGGAGTAAAGTGTAAAGCACTTTGAGCAATCCTGATGATTGGGTACTGTGCTATATAAGAACTTACATTTTTAATAGCCAACTATGGCCGACATCTCTGTTGAGTGAAGACTTCCCTCTGCAGATGTTGATTGCCTCCTTTCTCTTCCTCCAGGGCCAGTTCTTGTGGTGTAGTATTCTGACATCCTGTACAACACTGGTGGCCTGTGGTCAGGTCATGTTCACTTGTGGCTGAGGGTGGGTGGTGGTAACCATGCCAAGTAGTCTGGCTGTGTATTCACTAACACAGATACATAGAAAAACTAGTTTTATTGACAGGTAAATATGTCTAATAATACTGACAACATCCAAGAAACTGGATCATCAGTTCATTCAAGGATATATGTTTATATTTCTAGCATGATTCTTATGACAATTTATTACCTTTATTTATAGGTTACCTTGGCTATTTTATTACGCATATATATTTATTATGTATTATTACACATAGCTTTCCACAAGAATCATTACACAGACAGGTTTAAAATAAAATTTATACCTAAAAGTATTTTTGTGTACTTTTTATTTAATATTGTCAAATGTTATAATGTTAATCCCGGAAACCGGATTTTAGGTAACACCTTGTTTTTATTCCCTTTAGATTTTTATATAAATGTGCCCAAAGCCCTAGACACCCCTGAGACCCATTCCTAACCACACTAGTTACATTCTCGGGACCCCTGGCGTTATCACCCTCTGGTGGGTTTTTTACCCCTTTGGTGTGACATAAGACTAGGGAGATGTGTACAGCTGAAATAACACCCCCTACAGTTTACCTCAGGATTCCAGAGCCCTGGCTGACAATGTTGTTGACAACCAAACCAAACACCCAGGTGGGTTTAATTGTGGCACACCCTGACCTTTCTGCTCCCTGCTGGGCTGGGTTCACCCCCTGGGGTATCCTCACTACCCTGGTGAATGTCTAGGGACAGCCCACACATATCTAAGTGCACTGGTATTGTACATTGATAGGACTGCTTACAATAGTCACTGTGGCTGCATTTTAATTAGTCTACTTACAGGAAACACTTTGAATTGAACAATCATTATTTATTTATATCTCTGCCGTGTTTTATTTGCATCTTTTTTGTGTTAAAATTTAATTAAATTGTGATTTTATGTACGTCATTGTGAGTCGGCAGGAATGGTGCATTTTACTTTTAATTAAAAATGGGTGCGCTTCAGTTAAGTTGATGGCTAGTTTTAGGTAATTTACGGTAGCCTCTCTGGTAAGGCATGTACCATGTATTAGATTTATGATTGTGGCAGGTATTTATGGTGTCAGTTATGATGTCACACATGTGCATGTTGACAGAGTAATGGAGGGGAGTTGGTCTATGGCGAGATGAACACCAGCCAATTTCCAAAACTTATCAATTATTATGTGAAAATGTAATACGGTGAAAAGAAATAAACGTAGTCACCTGTCCACAGAACATCTGGTAACGTTGATTGCTTTATGGTAATTTTGACTGACCAATAAATCCCAAAGCAGACCTTTAATTTCCACTGTGCCTGGAATCGTCCTATCACGTGAGGAAAGTAATAATAATTATTAGCAGGATGTTCAGTGAATTAGTTGTACATTGCTGCGCTTAGTAACAGAAACACTGATTTATGTAGTTGTGCATTCATTACCACCTCACCCAGTGTTATATCCTGTTCACTTACACGCAACTTGCAGATAAAAATACCAGCGACGTCACCAAATAAACGCCAGCGAAGCAGTTGACAGGAATAATTACCGTCACTGGACCTGTTAATTCAGCACTCTGCCTGCGGGAGAGGGCCCATTTCGGCCGTGATTAAAACGCTGTTGGCAACAGACACAGTGCCTATCATCCCGCAAAAAACATGGCAAATCTGAGATGAAGTGGTGCAGAAATAACTACAAAGATAAACTCACCGTCGGAAAAAGCGTGTGGGTTTACATTATATGTGGCTAAGAAACAGAGACAGAAAGGTCTGGAGATTATGGCTGGAGATTAAATAAGACTGGCCCCAGGATTCTGGCAGTGGAATGTCTTAAAGGTTCACCAGTCAAAACATTTTATAGGGACAAAGGGTAAGGCTAATGATTGCGTACATTTTTAGGCCAATTAAGCTGTAATAGATTAGCGTCACTGCTATTGAATTACAACTGTCTGCTGTTTGAACGTTATATAAATATGGTTATTTCAGCAAATGTCGTTAAACTTTAATCGCTAAACAGCAAGTGACAGGTATTGTCATTGCGATTGTATCAGGATGCACAGGTGAAAAAAACTTGTGAAACAGCGCAGCCGTTTTGCGAACCCAGACCACAATTTGTCAATAGATTATTGTTCGTTTGTGGCAGGATGCAAAAAAGACAGTGCTTAGAAACATGGTGCATGGTTATCAGTGCTTTGTCCTAGGACTGGCCCAGTTCTGCCTCTTACAATCCTAGAGTATCTAGAGTAGAGGACACAGAGGGCTCAGATCAGTCTAGGAATTACTGGGCGTGTCTGGACCAGTGGAATATCATCTCCTGTCATCTGAGTGAAGGGAGTGTCAATTTTCCCAGGCAATGGTGCAGATAATGACAGGGTCCAGCTGAGAATAATGACCATTCTTGGAAGATAGCAATTTGTCAGGTGCTGACAAAGTTCAAGTTAAGATGAGAACTTAATGTGTGTGAGATAAGAGTCAATTGGTCAGACACTGGACATAGGACAGCAGTAGCTGTGCCAGTAGCCTGACAACAGGGACATACTGGTCTGTCTCAATTGTTATTCTCCCAGTGCATTCTGGGAGGTGTTTTACATTTCTACACAAAATGCTAGCTCAACTTTGTTTTGAATAAAGTAGTATACCATCGTTTGTCATAAACTTGACTTCTATATTATTATAAAATAGTGTTTTGCTGTTTGTCTGTCTGTCTGTCTCTGTCTGTCTGTCTGTCTGTCTGTCTGTCTGTCTGTCTGTCTGTCTGTCTGCGTCTGTCTGGGCAGGGCGGGCGGCGGGCGGCGGGCGGGCGGGGCGGGCGGGCGGGCGGGCGGCGGGCGGGTGGGTGACAGGCAGTAAGACGGACAAATGGATAGATGCATTCAGGCAGATGGACAGTTGCAGATTAGTAATCCTGTTACAGTGCAATTATACAAGTCTGGTACCTTTGGTATTACATAGAGCTATTTATACATCCTCTGTAGCCACTTCAGCCTATATTGTATCTGACAAACGTGTCAAGAGCTCCTCTTCAAAGGAATACACTGAATGTGTTCCAACTAGAACTTGTTACCTGATATCAACTATTCAACTGTCTTGCAGGACAGGACGATTGCCTGGCTATGTATGGCACTTGGCAGAAACATGGTGGCATTAATAAGTCAAACCAGACTAGGAAATGTCACTTTCACTCTGTTGTAATTTTAGGTGAATTGGTTCGAATGAAATGTTATAGAATGATTAGGCTAGGATGGAATACGGTTTGAAGTTTGTCTGATTTGTGGGTTTTGCAGACCAGATGGCGTATGACAAGTGACAGACAGAACTACTGATTGGACGATATCTTTATGTGTACGTGTGACTAGTTATCACAGTACTTAGATAACTGCAGATGTAGGAAGATTGTGAGACACAAGTGACACAAGTAATACTGAACTTGTTTTCCCAGCATATTTCACTCGTTGCAATAATGGTATTGACAGTATAGGTTATGGGCATGATAACAGAGGGTGGTTTTGGTTTTACGGTTTACAGGGATAGTAGTGTCATGATGGGCCTAGTCATCTGTGAAAGCTGTTTTTTTGCAATGTTAAGGGTTATTTGAATTGACGGACACAGAGAAGTCATGTTTTTGGATGGACTGCATAAATAAAAGTTGGCTATTCTCTTTTCAAGTCATACAATATTGGACAAACATCGGAACACTATTTTTAATTAAATTTCTCAAAATGGAGGTAAATGTAATTGTTTATTCTTTAAAAAAAACAAAGTTTCACCCCACTGGTCACTGGTCATTGGTCACTGGTCACTGGTCAGCAGACTTCATTTTAAGTCTTTCCACAGTTGTGTGAAATGCACCTGATAACCTGAAACATTGTTACCTGACAGGTACAACTAATAGATGTGTGTATCTTAAGTAAGCATGCATTCATTGTTATATCTCGAAGAACCATCCCTTGAAATAAGCCAGAGTTTGAAAAAAGTGGTATCAATATAGTTCACAATTATTACACTTACTTGGTGTCCTTCACTGCTTCCATTTGATTTTGGAAGTTTATTGATACCGCGGGAGGCCTGATACTGTATTTACCCCATCTACAGGACAGATCCAGTGTGCACCCTATGACTGCAAGGGAATGATTATTTTAAACGTGGTGTTTTGTGCCTGGAAGATCTTCATTCGTGTGACGCACTGCACTGCCCCCTGGTGTTGTATTCTGCAGTGGAGTGACTAGGTTAAACGGTGGAGACAGGTACAGCATGGACAGGGGTTTAAATTAGAACAGTCAACACATAAGAGAAACAGTGATCTGGTGATGGGGGATGCGCTGACAGTGTTATATTGCTGACTGATTCATTTTCAACTGCTCAAGTTAGGGTGTGTACTGTGAGGGTAGGAAGTACCACAATGTTTTACTCTCATAATGCTGCGTTCCAAACTTCCAATTACCTTGTGCAGACTGTGAACACAAGTTGTGAACTGGAAAGTTATCAAGCTCCTTTGGTTAGATGTTGAATTTATGCAACTGGATCATGTCGGGGTCATTCACGGTGATTGGAATGCAGCATATGACCAAAATCAACGTTTTTCGTACAATTTTCCCTAATAGTCATTCTAGAATTATTAAAAAACACAATGCCTCACATGAAGTCAGCATAAATATTTCCATCAATAAAGAAGAATTATGTGCGGATCTTGAATGCAGTGGGGTGGTACAAGGTTGTGTTGGGGTGATGGTAATCAGGGAACATACAATGTAAATCCAACAGAATCTGGGCTTAAATCCTCTCACCTCCATACTAAAGCTTGGGAGACATAGTTCATGACACGTTGCTCCAGTTCAGTTGGATCTATAAATGAGTACCTGGATATTGACAGGGGAATGGATGTGAATGGGCGGTCTTCATGTAGTAGTGCGGCTGAATGCTTCTAAGAAAAACCAAGATTGCATTCAGGAGGAAAAGTCTGTCAGAACATAGTGCATATAAGAACTTTATCATGGTACATTCAACTTTTGATATGTGTGTCAAATCTGCCTGTATGACAGTCTCGGGTTATCGGTTGACTAGACGCAATGATTGGTTGTGTCTGTGCGACACAGAAGAACCAGAGAATAATTAGTCTCACTTAACCAACTTTCGCTCAGCTGTGTAACTTCACAGAGAAGACAGTCTGCTGCCCTTAGCTGGCTTTTGAATGTTATCCGCGGGGCCCAGGTAATCGAAGCTAATTGTGCCATAATTCCTGCCTCAATAAAACAACTATGTATCTTCTGTTTAGTTTTGTGTGAATAAAAGTTTAGCATTGAATACATTTACTTATCTTATAAAAGTATATCCTTATTTTTGTTTTTATGTCATAGTTGGCCTGAGAGCCAACAGTGTGACAAGAACTGATTGTCCACTAAATAGACACTAGTGTCCTTATCCTGTAGAAGTCAACAGGATGACATGGACAAGCTGAATGCTCCACTAGGCATGCTAATCTGTAACACTCTCTCCGGGTAGAAAGCCAAAGTATAGTGGACCAATGTGACAGAATTCCTTGTGACAGCATCTAGGGCACGGCTTCATTTAGGATGTCTGCTGCAGCATGGTCAACCACTCTCCCCCAGGTCAGAGCTGCTTCATTCGACAGCTTTGTACAAGAACTACCACAACAGTGATGGCATTTACAGAATGTCATTACATTGTGGCACATTTTCTTCCTGTGCAATTCCTTTCTGTGGTACAGCGGACACATCTTGCCATGATGAGGGCATTTGGTCACGTGACACTGCAATTGATCAATCACCTCGGGTTTGGTACAGGTCGATACATTTTCATCAACTTCATGACAGGTTCGCTTTTTGTCAGGAACAGACCGGACAATTGCATGTGTCACGCTTCAGAGAGCAGGACATATACAGGCTCCTGAGTGACATGTCTGATGAAAGAGATGCTGACATCAGAAGGAAAGGTGTCAGTGATGGCTCTATCCTGCTGGCTGAGATGTCTTCACTGTGTCAGTCGCCTCTGTAATGTGTCATTTGTTTTGTCTACGAAAAGCAGGAGTGAATTTGAACATGTGTCCTTGCCAGTGTTCACATGTGATGTTAGTTAAATCTTGGTTGAAATGTTACAATGGTATCCTAGCTATATATATATATATATATATATATATATATATATATATATATATATATATATATATAAATTTGAATGCCGTCTTACAGGTAGACATTCAATTTTATTTTCGATTGGAGAGTTCTGCAATAATATCATCTTTGCATCTGTTTATATATGTATATTTATATTTTATGATTCCATATTCTTTCCAATGGTTGTATATGCCTATGGGCATGTCCCAGATATATGACACTTAATATATGCTGGTTATAATAACATAATAATTATAGTTATAATGGTTGTTAGTGGCATAGACTCATTGTGTTATAACATTTGTCTGTTAAAATATTTTACATCACTCGGTCAACGGAACAATTCCAGATCACCCAGGGTGTTAACGACTGGACAACATATCTCTCTATCACGACAACATATTCATCAACCAACTCATCTATACCTGGTTCCATATGATTTACTCCTCATATAATATCCTCACAACCTCTGGGAAATCAGGTATGGCTATCTCTTTCCCCCATGCGAAGTATTGGGTTTCCCAGCTCCTATTGTATCAGCTTGGAGTCACTCTAGAGGACAATGGAGGGGCTCTCCCAAGAAAGCCACCACATGGTTTATTACGCCTTTGTTCTGAGGTGAGATTGTATCTGCCTGCTGCTCCATTTTCCAACAGACAAACACTGAATGAGGCTCACAGACAGCCAATGGACCAATGGGCTGCCAGCAGACAGTGGCATGGTGTCTGTCAGGGGTCCTCTTGTCTTCGCAGATCAGTCCAACTGTGCTGACTCATGTTGTGTGAAAAAAGTAGTCCCGACATCACCAGATGATAGAAAATAATCCTGCTTGCACATGTGGAACTGATGATAGTACGAGGCATCACCGTAATGTTTTTTTTTCGAGTTGTGAAGTTGTGTGTATCCTTGAGTACAGTGCCGTAGCTGGTCCGTTCAGTGCGGTCTATTTTTGTATTGATCGTGGTAATAGTACGGACTGACAAGAGTTCAGAGCATCTTTCTCTACTATTTTAGTAGAACCCGTTTTAACGTTTAACAAGTTTTCTGTGGATATACATGTGTTGCTGTATTGTAATCTTATATTAAGTTTTCTTGTTACAAAAGAAGACTATAAATTGTCATAAACACATCACAGTACCCTGTATTGTGCATCTGAATGAGCTGGAAGAATGTAGCCAAGTTCTGGGTACAGTTATCGTGGCACGGTGGCAGCCATATTGAATACACACTGGATGAGGTCTTTGGGATTATTACATTTCTCCCCAAACCTTCTCCCACTTTCCCAGCGCTGCCCTGCTTGACACCATGTCATCCCAGTCACATGTCCACCCCTGCTGGTGACAGCTAGTGACACCTGGCATTGTCATCTGACTGATGCGTCATCCCCGGGGATCAGTAACTACTCCCATCAAATTGGTTGCGCCATCCGGCTTTTTATCACTACGCTTTTTTTGTTCAATCAAAAACTCAATTATTGCAGCAGCTGAAACTGTGTGATTTTGTCAGTGAATTGAACATCACATTTAGTTTGTCATTCAGATGATTCTGATATGAGATATGCAGTTCCTGGTAATACATTTACTTGGAAAATTAATTTACCCTTCCTTGAAATGACGTCCGTATCGCTGTCTGGGTGGTATTATTGAGGGTGGGGTGGTATTATTGAGGGTAGGGTGGTATTATTGAGGGTAGGGTGGTGTTATTGAGGGTAGGGTGCTATTATTGAGGGTAGGGTGGTATTATTGAGGGTAGGGTAGTATTATTGAGGGTAGGGTAGTATTATTGAGGGTAGGGTGCTATTATTGAGGGTAGGGTGGTATTATTGAGGGTAGGGTGTACTGAGTGTTTATTCATGTAAATAACACAAGCAAACTGCAATGTGTTGTTGGGAATTATAATATTTTATAGCATGTTTAATACTGTTTTTATAATAAAGTCTTCCACTCATAAGTATTGATTATAAAATCATGCCCGCATCATGATGAACCAGAGTTTGCCAGTGCATCAAGAACAGACACAAGTAAAATACACCATTTGAGTGAGGCTCAGGAGTTTGATTACAACCGTAATCACACAAGTTACAGTTTTGAGCATTGCCACTTCCACCTGCCACACTGCAGCATTTGTTCTGATAAACCATCTACTGGAGGAGAGAGGCTGACTCCCCTGTCTAGTCCACATGAGCAATGGGCCACAGTCAGTAAACAAGACAGATCTGGCAGCCAAGGACATCATCATAAAGATTGCTGATCTTCCCCTTGGCCTGTCTGATGGTGGCTGGAGACTGGTGCTAGAGCTGCTGATATCTCAGAAGCTCTCCCTGGAGGTGTCCTGGCAGGGCAGGGCAGGCAGACAGTGGCTCACACAGCACAGCAACACCAGTCAGAGTTGAGCCATTTGCAGGAGATGTACAATGGAATATGGTGTTATCTGGCATCTGTGTTGTGCTTATGCGGCCTGGCAGACACTTGTCTGTCTAGTGGTCTCTGACTGATGGTTGTTACTGGCAGCTTTTCTTTGTGTCTCTTAGAAGGAGGTAGTTTATCTATTCTGGTGAGCGATTGTCTTGTCTGCTCTGGCAAAACTGCTGCAGACTTTTTGGTGATGTTTGTTTACTCTGACATTTGCTACTCTGATGTATAGTATACTGTGATGGTTTACCCAACAATCAGAGTATTGCTATATATAAGAGCAGCAATTTACTCCTAGGTTTGTCTATGTAAATCAACATTTGTCTACTCAAATGTTTATCTACTCCAGTGTTTATATGCACCAACATGTGTCTACTCCGATATTTATCTACTCCAGTGTTTATACATTTATATATATATATATATATATATATATTATATGTATATACACAACATTTGTATACTCCATTTTTTCACCACATCCCCCATGTTTATACCCACCAACATTTGTCTACTCCAATGTTTATACTACCCAACATTTGTCTACTCCAGTGTTTTTTACTCCAACATTTGTCTACTCCAGTGTTTTTATACTCCAACATATGTCTACTCCAGTGTTTTTATACTCCAACATATGTCTACTCCAGTGTTTTTATACTCCAACATATGTCTACTCCAGTGTTTGTCTACTGCAGTATTTATCTACACCATCATTTGTCCAATCAAACAAAAATGTTTCAACATTTATCTATGAAGAGGAATAATTCTGTTGTGATTTGTAAGTTGACCTGCTACAAACCCAGAATGTTGACAGGTCATTGATTATGTTGTAACATCATTATTAATGCAATTTCCCGGGACTAAGAGATTTCTGAGAACTGTAGACAGGAGAACAACTCAATCAAGACCTACATGTGGGACACGCAGACATGATATCTCTCTTCATTTCCAGAGCTATCAAAACCGTTCCCTGATGACATCCATCCCAGAAATACAGCCCTTCATCTTCCTATTTGTGGTTTCCCTTCCCCGGCTGATCCCTCACTTCAGGATGACCGCTGTCAGTGTGTTCTTCCCACATCCCTTCCCCTATCTCCCTCCCTGTTCCCGCTGAATTTAAATCATCCTTTTTGTGTGATCATCTTCCCAGCCACACACGAGGAGATGTCCCAGAATGCACCTGTCTTAGGCGTGCCTCTCCAACTTGCTCTGTGTCTATTTGCCAACAACACTTAGCAGCTGCCGTCACGGAATGTAATGGAATTGCGTTTTTGCCACGTAGACATGGCTGTGGGCAATTGGCAATGTCATACACACATTCCCCTGGCATCTCCACTGATATGCCATTTGTGGCACACTCGTTTTTGTAGTTTATGTCCTTAGTTCCCAGTTAATATCATTACGCAGTGTAGCTGCACGGACGGGATGTGTTTTTACATTTCACCCACGGATAGGACTTTGTACTTTTCCTTGCGTAGACGAAACAGGCATAAGGACTAGCTGGCTGGTCTACGACTTTCTGAGTTGTCACAAGGGACTGGCGCCAGTAATAGCCACAAGATTTGATGTTTTACTCCAGTGGGCTGCCAGTGTTTCATACTGTAGTGGCCTGTTTTTTATTCTGTTGTCTCTGAACATCATTATTTTTATTACTTTTCCTAAAGTTACGAAACATAAACATGCTATTTAATTTTTTTTTTGAAAAACCAATACATTGTAACCACAAAAAACTGGTTGTAATAATTTTAGTTGTATGCGGATGTCTATTTTAACTTATTTTTGGTGGACCAGCAGCACTTGAATTTACTGGCTCCAATAGCTTTATGCAGAGACCCTGTCCACCCGTTATTTGGACGGGTAAAACGAATATGGACATGTAGCAATGTGGGTGGATGGGTGGTAGACGGGTAAGAAAATGGAGGAGCAAAAAAGGTCTTCCGAAACCATAGATATTGTTAGTTATGCCCTGAAAGTGAGTGTAAATGGTGTCACATGTGTGTTTGTAGTCCATTTCAGGTCATCAGACACATTTGAAAGTTTGTAAACTGGCTGAACAGCTAATATCCATTTGTCCACCAAAACATGTGCGACTGGCAGTAATTTTTTCCTGCATAAAGCTCTGACTGGCTCCAAAGACATCTGGGTGACAAAACACGAATGTCGAAGCCAGTGAATAGAAAATAAGATGATTTGCAGTCTTGGTTTACATATTTTGTTAGTATACATGTCGATATATAACATGAAAGGCGATGTAGATGTGTCTGAGGTTTTGTATGTTATGTGTGCTCATCTGAAGATACAATTTCCGTTTTGATGATGTTCTGACCGATTGCCTGGCGAGATAACTGAACATTATTTCGCCAGCAATACACATAACATGAGGGTAGATGATGCCGGATTTGATTGAACTTGCGACATTCAGGAGTAATTCCCCTATCTACCATTCTGTAAAGCCAGCCATATTTCTGCCGTTCAGGAATTGCCTTGAATTTGTGCCAGGATTGACAGACGAATCATCCTAAATTGATCCACAATCAGTCATCTCATTCTAAAGGCTAGAAGTGATGATTTATCGACGGTTCCATTAATCCTCAATAGGAAGGGGAAAGCATTCCCAATCTGTCATCTAATTTAGGATGCAGAACATGATGGGTGTTAGCCTGCAAGGTCGGCTATTAATTCGCATATGTGAAGGAAACCCTGCCCCTGTCTGCGTTGTTATGTTGGAGGCGCTGGGATGTTGACCCATGTACATGTAACCAGACCATGTTGCATGTTTGGCAGCTTTTGGAGATCCCATTTCAATAAGTTTGAACCCATTTGAATCAGTTTGAAAGATATTAAAACTCACTAAGAATGTGGTATTTATTCACATTTGTGAGTGCCATTGGTGTCAAATTCATAATTGAGTTATATATATATATACATATTTTATGTAAACATAATTGATTTGATGTTCAGATTGGTTTGTGTTTAATCTGATTATGTTAGCATATTCTAGGCATTTTTAAACACCGGCTTATGTTGCACAGTTGAATTGAACCGTTGTGTTTGAAATTATAATAGAACAACCGGTATTTAAAATAAAAAATTGGAATGCAATTTGTTTCTACCTGATAAAAAACCTTGTTTGACCACAAACGTATTTGCTCTGCATTTACAGTGGTGTGTCTAGTAGCCTTGCGCTGCAATAACGAACATGTTTATTTGAAGCAAGTGTTTGACCGTGTATGTTTTGTTTCCTTGCAGACATGACTACAAAGTCTTATTACACAACTCCACATTCTGCTTGGTTCCAAGAGGTCGACGTCTCGGGTCATTCAGGTATGTGTGAATTTTATTATCCATTTCATTGTTAGCCAAAACACCATGGACATGCAAAAAGTGCCAGGTTTTTTTTAGACTTGTAGAAGTACACCAATCTAAATTCTAATCTAGCAATTTATATGCGCCTAGTGATAGATGATATCTTGTAAATTATACATTTCCTGATAGTAGAGATAATTTTCTGTTTAGTTCCAGAAATCAAGTCATATGGCACAACATAATTTACCTTCATAAATATGTGCATTTAGGCTGTCATCTGGAGTGTTTTGCATTGTAAATATAATAATAATAATATATTTAATTTGCTGTAGGGCCATATCCATGATTGTTTATTGTACTTTACAATACGTAATACATCATGACTGCTAACCTTAAATATTACTAGTAAGACATTCATTTAAACTAACAATTGTGACAATAGTTATCAAAGAGTAATAAATAAATAAATAAATTTAATTATATTTTAAATTAAAAAAATTGAATATGATAGTAAGGCCTAAAACACAGTACAATATAACAGAGTTAATAAATTAAAGTGCATACATTACGTACAACATTTAGGGTTTTTGCTACAAATTCTGGTTTGTGTTCACCATCAAGTTAAAATAAATCTAAACATAATTATAGAAGCAGCAACCAGACACGTACATTTCTTGAAGTTTAGTCTTACTGTTCCTTTTTAAATGGTCTCATTGGCACCAATCTCGAAAATCAAGATTGCTACAATCAGCTGCTAGGATTGGCAGATTGCTGTACTGAAAGGGTTAAAATGAACTGGTTCTTTCCAGTTTTTTTATTTACTTTGCTACGTGATGTTTCCACTTTAAAGCCAGCAAAATGAGCTGCACAACTGGACACATGTGAAGCCCATTTATGCCATAACAATTAAACATGTCTGAAAACTATTTCTCTTTAAATATATCAGACTGAACCAGAAAATCTGACACAATATTTCTTAAAATCAAGATTGTAAAATGTCATACTTGATGGCATACATGATAATTAATATTAGTGTAAATCCCCCAAAACACCACCATTTAGAGAAAAGTCCTTGCTGCCATCCGTGGGAAACGACTGACTTGTGCTGCCACCTAGTGACCATTCTACTTACTTGAATGTTACAATGTCTACTGCATGTAATGGCTAAATGCGCAGACACTTCTATCAAAGCTGTTATTCAACGCATACAATTAATAACAAAGATAAAATAACAGATCCAAATTTATAGGAAACAGTAAATTTACAATCAAGTTACTGCAATAGAGGTCACACATGACGCCATCTTTCACTGCCTCGATCAAGGGTTTTTCCTCAGGCAACGCTACAGGTCAAAAGTGTCAAATTCTCTCCTCTTAATTATCCCTAATTATATGATAAGAAGCCTTCATCATATGACTCATTTAAATATCCTTGCCTTGGCACTCGAGGGAATTCACAAGTGCTGCCATCTAGTGGTACTCCACCCATTTATATCATGGCACCACACAGTGAGAATAGAAATTGATGCATTCCATGGGTTATTTGTCGTGTTATTATGACGATGTGGACAGGTCTATTTGGGTAAATGTGACAACACTTGGTGAAGGTAGACAGACTAGAGGACGTGAAGCTACATTAATAAAGGAGCAATGTAGATTAGATATAATAACGTTCTCATCTTCACAAATGACTCAGTTGGTGCTGGTATGTGGTGTGAATATGTTTAAAAGTAACATTGGCACTCACCTGAGAGGGGTGAGATCTACACAAGTAAAAAGGGCAGGACTCTTGACAAGCCAGTTTTATGGCATGCTTTCCCACCTGCCGTATAAAGTTAATTCTCCTAATAGCACTCTTGTTAATTATGCTGCTTTGCTTGTTGAATTTTTTTTAATTGCACTGTTATGACTTAAGTCCGTTGCACCTCTCCAAGCGATGTAAACTTTTACTAAGAGATGACTAGAATTTTATATTGTACAGGGGAACCTCTGTATTAAGGCCACCTTGGGACTCGAACCGAATGTATTAGCTAAACCACTTTCCTATTATTTACTGTTACAAAACTGATTTAAGTCGGGTGTCCTTAATTGTGGGGTGACTGTATTACTGGGGTGACCCTAGAGCGAGGTTCGACTGTACAGTAAAAGGTGGTCATGATGTCATTGTTACTCCCCAGGTATCTGGAGACGCTGCAGGCGGGCTGCATCCCTGTGCTCCTCAGCAACGGCTGGGTTCTTCCCTTTGCAGAGGTCATTGACTGGAGCAAGGCTGCCATCTGGGGGGATGAGAGACTCCTTCTGCAGGTGAGTCCAGCCCTTCTTTCCTGCTTTCCGGGCCTTCCTGAGGGAAGGGGACTTGCAATAGTTTGCCTGGGCATAGGGCTTTGTGCAAAATCAAAATTTTACTTGCCCAAAAACGTCTCTGTAGATACATGTGTGCATGTGTGTACACACAACCCAGTCTAAATATAGACAGAGTGAAAAATGAAGGTTTTTTATCTTCAAAAATGTCCACCCATTCATCAAAATTTTACCCGTCCTAAACATACTTTGGCCATCCAAAAGACAGGTGAACAACTCGATAACATGAAGTATGCTAGTGTGTTATTATAATAATAGGATACCATTACCAATTATGATAATAACACGCTAGCATACTTCATATCATTACCATTTATTGGTGGTAGAACTTTAGAAAATTTAATTTTGCCACTTTTGTTCACTCTAGTTGTCTGTAAGAGTAACCAATGTGAGAAGGAATGATCAGACCACATTAGTAGTTTGTTGTTGTGTATAACTATAACTAAAATAAGTTTAGTAGTTAGTTTGTGAATATCTTAAAACACATGCGTGTTTGTCAATTGTTTTCATGTCAGAATGAATCTGCAAACAACATTTTTACTTATTGAAGCTTATTGAAGGCAATTTGGCATGCAACATACATTAGTTATTACTGACAACATGTGTATGTATTGTTACTTACTACCTAGTAGTAGTACTAAGACCAGTATTAACGTCAATGGTAATGAAAAAGGAACAGGTATCATGGTTTTTAAGCACCAATATTTACTAGGCAACTGGTGTTGAAATATTCTCACGGCTCTTTCTGTTGTTGTTGTCTACGTTTTGACTGTTTCCTGTAGACAACTTGACACTGCTACTTCTGTTCTCACCATTGTCATTTGTGACAGTTCTGCTGTTTTTATCATCAGTACACACCTGATTATTTATGTGTGCAAGCTATTTCTGAAGTAACGCTTTTATTTTCCTCTGTTTGTATGGCAGAGTTCAAGATGTATGCACTGTTCATGTGCGAACGAAGGCTTTTGAAATGGCATGAATGATTACGTTTCCACGTCAGATGTCGCTGCATTACTTTCATGAATCAATTTGTTCATCCACCAAAAAACAGCAATTGCCGATGTTATGTCAATGAAGATATTCATGCACCAGCTCATCTGTGTGATGTTGTCATAATGATTTAATTTGCGTCTGCTGTCGTATCGTGAATCAATGAGTTTGCGCATTAATCAGTGCAATCATGGGCAGTGTAAATGAGTGGCAAACTAAGCTTACATACAAACTAATCAGCACAGTTCTCTGATCATGGTGCGTGTCTTCGCTCTAGTTTCTACTGTGGTATCCAGAAATTGGATTAGTAAAAACTAAATGATGCATATTATGTAGTAATTATAATAACTGAATGAACTGAACTCGTTTATTCCCAATCTGATTATTAATACCACAGCCCCTAGATGCTGAGATTACTGGATACTGCATTCTCGGTGACATCACTTCAAATCAGTATAATATTTGTAGCATCAATACATTTTACAATTATGAATATTACGTTTTCTGAAAAAAATGTACACTGAACATGTAAAATAGTTAAGATTATATTATAAATTCATTATCATGAATGATGTAAGATTGAAATTCACACTGATCTAACAAAGGTCATACAAACAGTAAACACCATTCCTGTGTGCATGCAGTCAGCAGTCAGCAGTCAGCAGTCAGCAATCAGCAATCAGCAGTCACAGATGTGTGAGCTAGACAAGGTCATCTATTATTTCGATATAAGTGGAAGTAGTGAGACAGTTGACTAAATAAGCTTCAGCAAGACCCTTCGATACACGACAGGTGAAAGCAATATGGTGCAGTTATTCACACGTTGGCAAGTTGCCAGATCTAGCGATCGCAGTTAATCTTTCAGTGTATTTCGCCAAACCGAACCTTCTGTTATATAACTCAAATTACTCGTGCGCCACATATTTGTTCATCACCGAACACCGTTTGTGACGGTGTGAGTGAGTTGGCCAGGGTGTTTTACTACAAACCCTGGTCTCGTAGCACACAATAGATGACATGCTGACAGTTATATGTTTTGACAGTGCCAGTCGGCACTTGCACTATCTTCCACTGTCGGCGTTTCTGTCTCTATGCACCGAGGCGAAATGCGGAGCTACTTACTTGCAAAAAGCAATCGGTCGCCTTGGATTGATCCCAGGCTGTCTGACATCACTGCCAATTAGTAGCGGCTTGCTGAAACAGGCTTTTTCATTGGGTGTAGATTATTTTTTCCGCTATTCCTGTTTTTGCCCTGTCTGGCGGATGTGAATTGTATTTGTTGTGTCTTTTTCTGGATGATCTAATGGTGGTTTTTATCTATTGTTAGCGAGGTGTCTGAGAATGTAGATGTGCCTAGTTTAGGTTAAGACAAGTCAGACATTTGGGTGGCACCTGTTTGTGTGTAACCTTTAGGCCAGAATTATGAATTGTTCATATAAAAGTGAACTTTTACACAGACACACATGGTCGAAGGGTGGCAACTGTAGAAAGCTTGTTGAACTAATTATTAGAAACGTGTACGTTAAAGTTGTATTTGTAAAATATACATTATACATGTCTTTTTGTAACCACTTTCTAGAATGGTAAAACCATTGGTAGTTGTGTGGATTGCCCTCCTGGTGATGATTGGTAAGGTTAGTCAAGTGGCATTTGTTTTGGGTTCTTTATATTTGACTAATCTCATAGGCGTAATACAACGCCTAGATTAGTGTTATCTGACACAGGACGTTGTGTATTCTAAGGCCATATTTCACTGTCATCGTGCTATTGGTGTGAAGAAGTTGCATTAACCTATGTGACTACGTGTTTAAAATGTTATATTTTGGAATAATTTTGAATAACTGGATGTGGAGTTGTTTTACATTGTTGTTGTTTTCGTTGGAAATATTTTACATACTTACTTACTTGCTTACTAATTTTATTACACCTCTATTGGTCTGAAATGTATTGAGAAATAAAACATTTGGCATATCGTACGTTATTCAATAATTTATTCAATATTGCTGGTCACTATATCATGCTAGTGAAATAATAAAGACATCTATAATGATCTTTTCTGCCAGATTATCCCACAATTGCATTATAACATGAACAAAGTTTACAGGGAGTTGATTAAAGTGTCGCGTAGTGTCTAGCGCATTTTGATTAATTGGGAGCTCGTATTTAAGAGACAGAATACCTGAGAAGGAACTTGAATGTAATGATGACATGTGTTCTCAGGTGCCCTCACTCGTCCGGTCCATCAGTCACGCTGAGATTCTGTCGTTACGACAACACACTCAGTTTCTGTGGAACGCCTACTTCTCGTCAGTTGAGAAGATCGTCGATACAACTCTCGAGGTTTGTATTTTCGTTTCTAAGAACGCATCCATGTGTGGATTCAAAGGTGTGTTTTTTGATATTTCACGTGCAGCGGGAGTTGGATTGGGCTGTTGATGTGTTCAGGTGTCTCACGCCCCCGTGGCTGTGTCTTGGGCTGTTGATGTGTTCAGGTGTCTCACACACCCGCGGCTGTGTCTTCATCACGTGGCGGTGCTTGCTAAAAATAGGTTGCTGTTAATGTATTTGATGTAGGATTTGATAAATGCTGTGCGTTTCAGTTTGATAGTATTCATTTAAATGTTTTAATATTAGGCTAATTTTGAGCAGCATTTTCTAATGTTTGTGACGTGTTCATCCTGTTTAGGGCTACATTATTTCTATTTGTTGTGTGCGTGCGTGCATGCATGCGTGCGTGCGTGCGTGCGTGTGGTGTATGTGCATGCATGTGTATGTGTAAGAGAGTGTGCTTATTTGTACAAACATCTCTATAAAAACATGAAAGTTGTGCATGAATTTTAGAATAAATTGTTATGTTATGCATGCACTCACACACGCACGCACGCACGCACGCACACACACAAGTGCAGACAAGCCTCAGTGTACCACACCTCACCAGGAGACACTGAGTGCTTAACCTACATCTGTATGCACTGGGCACATTTACTTATTTACACAAAACCTGTAAAAAGTAAAGTTTTAAGTAGAATAACATGGAAAAACCCACAGTTGAGTGTAATCTTAGAACCGTGGACAACATCTTGCTTGTGCGCATGTATTTGTGTTTATTTGTCTCAGTGTGTTTGCATTCAGCCATATGTAATTGTCAACACGCCTACCAAGGGTGGTCAACTGCCTTGTCCTGTTCCTGTTTCTGTTCTCACTTAATGCTAAGAGAAATTCAGACAAAAGCATCAACAAAGGATTCCTGTTCAACAGGAGTTTGTTATGTCACTGTAAATACCTTAATACCGAATAGATGACCTTCCATCATGTGTGATAAGATAGATTTAATTCAGGGTCGATATCTACCTGTTGTCACAGTTTGGCCTCAATATTCATTTAACATGTAACCAAAACTCACCCTGTTAAAAAGATGTACAGTTAAACTATAATTATTTAAAATCTCAAATGGATGTCATAATCATGATTAGGCACACTGGTAAAGAGCATATTTTTTGACACTGGTTGGTATTGCCTGGCCTACGCAGGTGGGGGTGTGTGTGTACGTGTTCTCAAATAGCAGACCGATAACGCGAAACATGAAATCTTCTTTTATTGTGAAATTTTAGCTTAACATAATCATTATAAACAGAAAATTTATCATTTTAAAGGAATTTTTAATATATAATATTTATTTATTTATAATATTTTAAATAGATCATTTATAATTTTAAAGGACATCTTATTTATAGTTTTTGTATCAAAATAATAATTGTTTATTATTTATAAGGACATTTTTAATATATACGAGGGTAATATAATATTACATTTATTTATTGTGTCTCGTTTTATTGTAAAATCTAGGCACTATGTGACTCAAACACCAGAACACATTCCTATTTGTCATGAAATGTACATTGTGTGTTGAAAATGGCAAATAAAGCTTTATCGTTATTATTCAGAAAATCAATTGAATACTTTTTCACATTAACACAAGTTACAACAACCAACACTGATCAGCAATCTTGCTGCCTCGGGCCACAGTGTATTGACGTCAGCACTGTGTCGTCTGTTCCCAGGTACTCAAGGAGCGTATATTCCGCCTCGCCGCGAGATCAACATTTGTATGGAACCACATTCCTGGCTCCCTCATCATGCTACCAGAGTACTCGGCCGATCTCAGGCGCTACCCCTTCTACTGGCGCCACCTGGCTGTCACGCCGCCACTCAACTTCACCGCGGTCGTGTACACAAAGTCAAAGACTGTGATATCATCGTTGTCATCATCATTGTCGTCATCGTCCGCTTTGTACAGACTCGTTAGTAATATATGCAAGTCCACTTTTTTAATTAGGGTGAGTCCGTGTTTTGTTGAACCACAAAGTTTCAAAGTCAGTTATTTATGTTTTCTGATTATTGCATTTCGGGTTATAATACCGATAGTATAATTACCAGTACAAAACAAATGTATAGTAAATGTATATTTAACAGAAATATGTAGATACAGTATATGAGTAAAAACAAATCATGCAAATTACTAACAGATATGAAAAAATATGAATAAAAATGTATATATGTATCGAATGGGCAGATAGTGTTAATGTCTTTATTAATACATTTTTTGTTAATGTATTAGTAAATTTGATTTGTTTACTACAACTTGAGAACTTGATGATACACATCATTCCCAAGTAAGTAAAGCTTGTTACTTAGGGAATCATGTTTGTTTTCTGGTTAAATACTACTGGTTGCTGTCTGTGATTGATGATCCAAATGAGATCCCTTCATTTCCTGCCTGTCGGTCTCTCATTGGTTCTACTTACCCACTTTGTAGTCATGTGACATAAGGGGATTGCTCGGTGTATGTCCACTTACAGGTTTAACAAATCAGTGATTGCTAAGAGTTGTAGATCTTGTTAAGGGTTCTTTGTTTAAACGTTGTTAGTTCATGAAGTATGTATCCCCGCAAAGTCCGATTGGTTTACCATCAGTAATACCATATTTGTTCTATTACACATACGTGGCCTAATAAGTGTACGCCCCTCCTTAGCAGCGTCTGACATTAATGTGATGTCTGTTTTGTTGCAGATTATTGTGCTGTGTCACTGTGGTGCAGGCGACGTCCCCCGAGACATTCGGTGGCCAGTGCCTCCTCATATCTCTGTCATTGTCAAGACCATCAAGGTAACTACAAGCCTACAAATACCACTCAAACGTTCCAACAGCCTGTGACAGAAAAATACACAGACATCGTAGAGCTGATAAATATTACCGCTGAGTCAAGATCTGTTGTAACTGAAGCACTGATGTCAAAAGCAGCGCAAGTTGCCAAATGGTACTTTTGAGTAGGTCAGTAAAAAGTGTCTTTGAACCCACGTCGCTTAAAATACAGCAGCACATTTAGAGATCGCCGTACATAGCTTGGATATTGGGTGTATATGTGCCACCTAGACACTGGACAGTTTCGCGATTTACGAGTTGCACCCATAAAAACAAAACGTAAACAAAACATCCAGCATCCAAACAAACTATGCTGGCAATACTGCACGGTCCAGTGAAGTTTACACGGTCATGTTTTCACTTTGACTCTTTCTGTTGTACCAGTTCAGTGAATGTCCTACCCTGGGTGTGTGGTTTTTCAGAATGGATTACCTCAGTTTAACCTGCAATCAAATTATTAACTTACCTATTTTATCAATTGATTTATTTTTGTTGTATTATGATTATTTTCATGTTGTCAGTATATTGGTAAACTGTTGGATTGCGCAGCATAACAACTCTGATTACTATTAATAAGATTACTAAGTTTGCATGCTATATAGGGAAAGCAGATTCTATTGAAATGAGGGCCATAGTAGGGCCAGTCTTGTTATTAGATAGGGTATAAATCTAAGCACTGGAGCCCCAGTTGCCTAGGTGAGTGGCATTATATTGTCTTTGTATCAGCAGGGGTGGTGCTGTTTAGTTTTGTCTAGCCCAGTCTGGGAAAAGCCATTATTCAACAATCCATTCAGGTCTGATATCTAATCGGACTGTGGCTGTTACATAACAGCGTTGTTTGGTTGTTTTGCCTGTCCCTGCTCAGTGGCGTGCTGGGCCCTGGTCTCTCAGCAAAGTGTTCCTGTTAGTTATCACCTATTCTCCTCTCCATATGGGCCATTCCCACAGCTATCGTGTTACTGAACACCAGTGTCACCGCTAGGGTTTTATGTCTTTCTTAAGAGCGTTTAATGTTGGTATACATTAATTTAATTGAAGTTGTTTTTTCTAAATCATTTAAGTGCATTCTGCGTTGTGATAATTGTGTAGAAAATGCCTGAATCACCACCGGTTGTAGTGGAAGAAAAATATTACTGAAAAATGGTTTGGGGAAATATTTTTGGTTTATCGCAACATCTTAGTTTGGAGTGAAAAAGATAGTGCTGTATAGTAATGGGCTTGGAGTATTTTTATGTTGTATTAATTACTTGATTTATGAGTATTTGTACTTTTGTGACATTTAAAAATAACACCTGGTGTGTGAGTTGTGTGGTCTGGACTGTCAATCAGAGGAACCAGGGTTATAATCCTGGTACCGATCCATTGGTGGTTTGACATCGGTACCGGCAGTTTTGTTGCCCCACGTTGTCCATGTTGGAAGAGACAACCGCTGTCTTGGTCTCGCTTAACCGACTTGTAACTACATCGAGAAGACAGTCTGGTGACTGTCGGCTTTTCAATGTTATCCGTGTGGGCTAAACAATGCTGCCACCTCATGGATACTGGTTAATCCTGCGTTAATTCCTATTTTATAAACAACTGCAAATTTTTTTAAATTTTTGTGTTAGGGGCTGAAAAGTGCTGTCACCTCATGGAGCCTGGGTAACTGAGGCTACCGCTGTCTGGGCAGGAGAAGTCAAAGGTCACTTGCATTGATATGAATACTCCCGGGTGATTCTTTAAACATCAGTGGCATTATGTCCGAAAAATGGACCCAGCCAGTAGATAGTAGAAGCACAAGACCCTAGGTCTGATGCTGTTGTTTCTGCTGTGAGTTTAGTGGTCTGTTGAATTTTGCACAGTGATAGTGTCACTAGATCGATACATGTTTACATCTGTCGTCATTGGCAACTGTTTCTTTCAGAGCATCGATTCTCGGTTCTATCCTTATGAAGAAATCGAGACTGATGCTGTACTTGGTCTAGATGATGACACCATGATGACAACAGACGAGGTAAATACTTGGCAACCTCTGATGTAAGATCACATTTGAGTTCAGTTGAGTTAGGTGGCCACATTTCCATCATTGCCTACCACGTTTTTTCCATTAGGACATTAACATTTTCAGAGATTAACTAGCCTTCATTCACACATATATACATTCGTGAAATTCTAACACCTCATTTCCCAACAATCCAATCTCTAACCTGACACCCCTTAATTTTTGCTGGCACAAGACACAGATTTGCCTGTATCACATTACCAATCACAAGGACACCTATATATGTAATATTATGTATGCAGAGAAACACCAATTAACATCTGTCATAAGATGACAACTCTGATGCCACGCTGCACAAATACATCATTTCTACTCACTCCACACTACATACGTCCTCACAGAAATTCAGACAACCTGCATAATGCCATTTCTGTTTGGGAACTCTTGTCTGGAATGGCAGACAAACTACTTATTGTGGTCTTACATCATTTATCAGTGCATGCAACACGTTCATTCTGATGCTGCTAGGTTCTTTGAGAGATTATAGATATTGTACAGCTGCCTACAGAAATGTACAATCTAACAGAAAGAAGCACAACAGATGGATATACTGCTGGTGGCGCCACCATGCAGGTAACAGAACTGCCGGTGGCGCCATCTAGCAGATAAATGTTAGTCCATGTCGATGATGCATCAGTCAATAGGGCAGAACTTCTCACTGATGTTACAAAGCCTTATTAATCTGTGAGATACCACATTATTTAACTACGTTCCCACGCTGGTTGACGTTGTTAGTTGCCATGCCGACTACATGAAATTCGCTTCCTAAACTGTCACAAAGAATAGATTCATTTCACTGCTGCCTCAACTTCTTAGAGGTCACATCTGTCAAAATGCATTCAATTCTGCACATGATAGTTAAATATTTTGTTTTCTTGCACCAGTGATGATGTTGCTGCCAAGTCGTTTTATCAGTAGTGTATTTATGCTCTGTTTTTTTAGGTTGATTTTGCGTTTCACGCTTGGAAGAACTTCCCCGATCGTCTCGTTGGCTATCCGCCCAGAACGCATTATTGGGACGACGCGCGACTACGTTGGAGCTATGTGTCAAAGGTCACCAATGATTACTCCATGGTGTTGCCAAGTGCTGCCTTTTATCACCGGTGAGCAGCATCAGAACTACGCTACGAGTGTTGTGCGCATACATGTCAACTCCAACATTTGTGCAAAGTCTCTATCTTCTTAACCAATTGGTATCTGTCCCAGAGATGACAATTCAGTGAAAGAAACGTTTTTGAAGACAAACGTTACGACTATGCAATAAAGAAAATTATATCAACTATACAAGCATGCGCACAGGTGCTCTCTGTCATAATGTTTAACTTGTTTGACTTTATATAAATATATACTTTGTATTGTTTGTCGTGTTTATTTTGTTGGATTACATGTGAATGTTTAACATTTAATACTGCTTCAATCGCTCTCACTGTCACCCATACATGGTGTAGAACTTGACAATTTTTATGAACTGCCCACAGCACCACTACGTCAATCGATTTCTTTGGGGATGTCAATGTGTCAGTTTATCTCACCCCACTGGACGCAATAACAAGCAACCAAACCCCCATTTTTGTGGTGATTAAATATTTCTGGGACTTTGCGAACATATGTGTAATTTCACGTATCATCACGATCTGAAGTTAACCCTTTCCCTGTCACCACAGGTACTATGGCTATGTGTACACGCACTTGTTGCCTGAGTCCGTACACAACACGGTGACAGAGATACAGAACTGTGAGGACATTCTCCTCAACTTCCTCGTGAGTCACGCGACGGGGAGACCGCCGGTCAAAGTTGGTCAGCGCCGTCAGTACAAGGAGTCAATGGTCGCGCCAACGCCATCGGACGTTACCGGCACGAAAACGCCCGAGTGGCTCAGTTCACAACACTTCCGGCAGAGGCAGCACTGCATGAACGTTTTCGTGGGGGCGTTCGGGTACATGCCTCTTGTGCGGTCGAGCCTGCGATTGGACCCGTTGTTGTTCAAGGATCCAGTGTCAATTGTACGCAAGAAATACCGTCAGATGGAGCACGTATGACACACGCACGCGTCCGCTTTGTCACATACATTTCTGGCACTGCTAGTAGTGTCCAGCAAAGACACTGTCATCTGGACCTACAAAGTGACATCATATGTTATCTCTGTCTGATGAAATAAAATTGACGCAACTTACATCTAATGTATATACCTGTAGTTACATATTTAAAGACGTACGCCGCAAACGCCGGCTTTTCGCATTGCCTGCGATGCAGTGGCAGCATTTTAATATGTGAACATTGACACTCTCGTCACATTGTGAATGCACATCTATTTTAACACAGCCACAATGTGATGTATAGATACCGGCCTGAAAATAAATGAAATGTTTTAGTGTGCGTACGCACGTAATTTTTAGGTATTTCGTATTGCAGGAAGATTGGAAGAAGCACACAGTATTTTTGTAATTGTACAAATGTATGCTCAGTGTACACGTGTGTACATGCATGTCTAGTTGCTATTAGAGACTATTTAGAGGGGGGTTGTCAAGATGATATTATTGCTGGTTTGTTTTATGTGACGTAACGCACACATACTCTCTCCCCCAGGCACGGTATTCTTTGTCTGAGTAACTCGGTAAAATGACAAGTAGTTACAACATTAAATAAATTTATGCAGTCAGTGTAAACCATGATGTGTTTATATAAAATATAAATGTATGATATATATATATATATCATATATATATATATATACATATGTATATATACATATGTATATATAGTGTGTGTGTTATTGGTTTCAGAGCAGAACGTGATGTACCGTCCAGTATGGTTTGTTTATTTTCACAAAAATACTTTTTGTGTTTCCTCTTCACAGTCTACATAATAAATGGACATATAAAAGTGATGTTTGAATATCTTATACAACACAGAAATCAAAGATACTGTTAGGAAAAGTTGTAGTGTTTAAGGCAAATTTGTTATAACAAATAATAGTAAATAACATTTTATTAAAACGACGTATTTTTTGTTAAAATGCGATATATATATATTATATCCATACCTACAGCGAGCCGTTTAGTGGAAAGGTAAATGGCATTTATTGCATTAAAACCACCTTTGTGCAAGTCATTTCTCCAGGATGTACTCGTGTTTTAGTAAGAATAAATATTGTTGTAGCTTAACATAACGGTTAAATAAACATTAATCCTTTTTGCGCAATATTTCAGAAGTGACATTTACCACGTTTTGCCCTGAATCTCTGCACACCTCATCATGTAGATATATATATATATATAATATATATATTAAATATATAACATGTATATGTTATAATACATACATTTTTAGCAGACCAGACTGTTGCCTATTCATGTCACGCTCATATACATTATAATATATACATATATATTATATACATTCATAGATAACTTATATGTACACATTATGGATGCATTATATCGATTATGTGAAAGGGTCACAAATGCTAACATTTCAAATTTATTTCAAAATTCCAGTGAATCCGTTTTAAAGTTTTAGATAAATGTGATACATATCAAGATATGTTACAAAAATGTACTGGTATTCCAACAGAGGTAATTCATGTAGAAAATACGCCTTGGTTACGCTTAACATGAAACATGTCAGATTTTAAAACTTCATTGTAAACCCCCATGGTCATGCACATTTCAGAACGCTTTTAAAATGTGTAGTGGAGTAAGTTGAAATATCGATATAATGCTCTATTTAAACAGCCAACTGATATGCATACGATGTCATATGTGTGTATATAACTACAATGAAAATTAGGAGTCTGACAGTATTATCCGATAAAGCAGAAGACGGCGTTTGCCAACTTGCTTTGTAACACTGTGTTTGGTGGAACCGCCATTTTGAACGGACGTCTGGTTTTACGTCTGGTCATCGTTCGAAGTAATGTTGACGTGCGATGTCTGCGTGTGCCATGCCATTAAATTTGCATTCTGACTTGAAATGTTGGGTTCGTTGGAAGTAGTTTCTATCAGCCATGCATTTTGCACGACCAGCTGCGCTCCAATTTGCCTTGCATCGTCCCAGTGTTTAACTACGTCTTGCTTATACATTGCTATATCAGAAATGTCAACGTGCTGATGTCACATTACACATACTCTTAAATCATGAGCCCATATTATTTCGCATTACAGTCGGCCGCTCAGGTTTTATGACAATATTAGTATTGCTGTTGCGGTACCAAGTAAGGCAATTACTAAAGTAAATAGGTACCCGTAATAACACACAAACGCACTATGACACCAAGTTTTGCTGCACAAATGCGTCTTCCGACATCCGAACATATTATGTTCGGATGTCGCAGTAACTAATACACGGCGAAGTCGCAATAAAACTTGTATTTTGTCACAAAGCTGGAAGACTGGGCTAATGCCCAGTCTACCAACATAAATACCGGAACATGTAAATTATGGCATCACTCTGCGTCCGCCGTAGCTGCCCTATCTCGACAACAGGTCAGGATCTGTTTTTTCTTCTCATTCTGCATAGGGTGCTGCCACTATGCACGCGAAATATATATATATATATGCGTACCAGTGCTTCGATCACTAGAAGATGTATTCATGACTTTAATTTGCAAATTTACGAGTTTTGGGGCCTTTAAAATGATTCAATCAATATATATATATATATATATATATATATATATATAAATTATATATATATATATATTCTAGTGATCGAAGCACTGGTACGAATAAATTGATTTTGACTTATGCGCCTCTATATATTATGTTAAAAATAATCTTAGAATATTCGATGGTAATTCTTTTTATGCACTTTATGCATAATAGTAGTATCATTATTTTCAAGCTGCATTAACTTTGATCTGAATAGCTCCTACCTACTCAATGTAAATTTTCGATATTTTCTTATTTATTTCATCAATGGACATTTCTGCGCGAAAACAGGAATATAGTGCCATATTACATACGGTTAGCGTGATAGATCAACAAATCAATTGTGTACTTGTTCGAAATAAAAACAGTTACATTTAATTACAACGACTTATAACTTGAACCTGAAAGCCCACCTTTGAAACCCCAAAATCTACCCGACTTGCAACAATGTACGCCGTGGCTCTGTGACTGTGTTACCGACGTGAACTGGGGCTGGTTGTCGCTTCTTCCAGTGTCAGGGAAACCAGCATCATTTCGAATTCTTGACGCTGTAGTGAGTTACACTCCTGGAATGCTATGTTCATAAATAGCACGATTCATAAGTGTCAAAGGAAGCGCATTGTTTCTTCAAGAGTTGTTATTCTCTCATAAAGTAAAAACGTATACAAGACTGCATTTACTGTGACAACAGTATATCGATTTCAGAAAAAAAACTAATAGTGGTCAGCTATAGGGGATATGTATGACATTTGTAAAGCCTTGAATCCATCATATTAGCAAGTGGATGCATGTTTACACTAGAATCCGCTGGAGAGTTAGTTGACACAGTGTGGATAGGGTCAGTTGATACAGTATACAAACGAACCGTCTGCCATGTTAAATGTTTTTTTTATAGGTTATGCCCTCAGTATAAAGTTAAAATACCTTATTCTAAACGTAATTACTATAATAATTTCTCATAAATAAAAAGCTTACATCTAGGACAACTTATTTGATGTTATTGTTCTAGTCTCGTGCGGTTTGGATTGATCTCTGGTTCGACATACTTATGACGCTAGCTTAGTTACTTTGATGATAAACAACTGATGTGTGTGTGTGTGTGTGTGTGTGTGTGTGTGTGTGTGTGTGTGTGTGTGTGTGTGTGTGTGTGTGTGTGTGTGTGTGTTTTATATATATATATATATATATATATATATATATATATATATATATATATATATATATGAAACCTTTGGTGTTCCCTGTCGGTGTTCTTTCCTCTAATATCTCTATTATTACCTGTGTTGTGTGTGATTGGTACAGAGATAGGGCCTAAAAGAAGACGTTCTTATCAATTGGCTGTGTTATTACCTATAATCGCGTAGATTAGTATTCAACGAACCAGCTTATGTTTTATAATACTGGAATTACGGAGGGATTCGGTGTCAATTTGTTGGATAAAATATAATCATAATAATTTTGAAAAGCTCAGTTGGTAATTTACAGCAACAACATGACATAAAATAACTACACCACAGTAGCCATAGAGTCATTAAAGTCATGTAAATATTGTTTTTATTATTAAAATATCTCGATCATTGTTTAATATGTTGAAAGGATGTTCTGGACAGGTACACTTGAATGCGTATCAAATAGTCTTAGTGTGTATCAACAACCCTACGGAATGTATCAACTAACCCTACCTGAAGGGTTAGTTGATACATTTGACAACCTTTTTTGGTAAACCCACCAAATCCTTGTAAAATTACTTATCCTACCTTCCTCGTGTTGGATAGAGGTCTTCAATATTACTTGACCATGACTAAATGATGGTCAGATTGACCAAAAATATGGTTGATTTGTAATATACATTTATGATTGTAGACGTTTTATTGTACGCAATTGAATACTTCAGGAGTTATGCATTTTAAAAACATTTCTGGCACCGCATTAATGCTGAAATATAGGCCAATAAATACAGTCATAATGCTCTGTTAGCACGCAAATGGTGGCTAACGTCCTAAATTTTGTTGTTGCTGTTATTTTTTTAATTGAATTGAAATTTATTTCAACAACAAACAATTACTACTACTACATTATAGATACAGTGCATGCAATACAAATTGTTGAAATAAAGGGTAAAAGAAGTACAATACTTATCATGTTTACCCTTATAATTGCTTAATTACATACATAAAGCATCTTACATGTATAACCATACAACATACGAAGAAAAACCTTTATAACAATAAACAATCTGAATGTTTAATTTAGTTATCTAATTTATGTTGGAAAAATAGTCTAGGTAGTCTATGACTCTAACACATAACTATTCAACAGTCTGTCTGTATAACACTTTGTGAAATGATGAACATTTTTACAACTAATCAGTGAATTATCGAGGGTGTTCCAAAGTATAACCCCAGTAACAGAAATACACATACTTTTTAAGTTAGTACGTACATAAATTTGCTTGAACTTACATTTATGCCTGGATGAATATCGTGATTCATGTATTCTGAATAATTTGTGTACATTCTTTGGTAATATATAACGATATGCCTTAAACATAATTATAGCAGTTTTTAGTTTGACAAGATCTGGTAATTTAAGAATATGTACATTGTGAAAGAGTAAGTTTGTGTGATCAAGTCTTTTGGCACCACAAATTAATCTTATAACCCTTTTCTGTAATAAAACTAAACAATGAATATTTGTAGCATATGTGTTACCCCATACTTCAGCACAATACATAATATAAGGCATGAATAGAGAATAGTACAAAATATGCATACCAAGTGAGTTTATCAAGGAACTGGCTCTATACATAATAGCACAACATTTTGACAGTTTAGATCTTATTGATAAAATGTGACTTTTGCAGTTTAATTTATCATCAATTACTATACCTAAAAATTGGTGGAATTTACTCTATTGATTTTCTCTTTTTTTATTCTAACACAAATATCTGCAGTTATTCTGCGATTACCAAAAATCATGCAATTAGTTTTTGATATATTAAGAGACAATCTATTAACAGAAAACCACGTCTGCAGTTGTTCTAATCCACCATTTATCATCCGAACAAGTTCATTTAAGTCTCTATCACAACATAATAGATTTGTATCATCTTGTGACACTTTACAGATGTCATTAATATACATGATAAATAATTTTGGTCCCAAAATGGAACCCTGAGGGACACCACACGACACATTTAGTATTTCTGAATGACAGTTATTAAAACTGACAAACTGCTTTCTATTTTCTAAGTAACTCTGAATCCATTCCTGTGCGACACCACGCAAACCATAGAAATGCAGTTTTTTACACAGTATATCATGATCAATAGTATCAAAGGCCTTCTTTAGGTCAATAAATACTCCAACAGTATACTAATTATTACCTAATGAAGTTGTAATTTCTTCTACCAAATCTAAAAGAGCCTCAGTTGTAGACATGCTAGATCTAAACACATACTGACTTGGACTGAGTATGTTACATTTATTAAGGAACATGTCCAATCTGTTGTTATAATAGTTTCTCCAGAATTTTTGAGAATTGTGGTAATAAAGATATTGGCCTGTAATTTGTAAAAACTTATACAGCGGAATAACTTTAGCTATTTTCATTTTGTTTGGAAAAACACCTGTTTGAAATGAAACATTACATATATGAGCAAATGGCTTAAAGGAACATGCAACCCAAAAAGTAAAAAATTGCTCAAACCATTAAACAATGTTCATTGAATCATATCCCATATTTTGTTATTTTTTTCTGAAATGATTTATGCAGTTTTAAGGAAAATTAGTGAACATCCCTGGATGCTGACATTTCGCCTGTGGGTGTGTGACGTCACACTTCCACAACCGCTAGCGCCTCGGGTGGGCAAAACAAAATGAACTCTTCACCCACTGAGTCTGAGATCTATCCATCCACTTACTTACACTTACATAGTGTTATATATACAAACACGGCATCCCTTACAATATAAATATTCATAAAGAATAGTATAAAGAATAGCGATGCTCAAGTAGAGATTGCAACCAAGGCAATCGCGCATTCCTACTTGGACTTGATCGGTTCGACGGAGCTTAATCATTGTTCTTATCGCCCACTTTCACATGTAAACAAATCGTTTATCTAACTAATTATTCCAGTCGACCGTGGCGCAGTGAATATCTTACTAATCACAGATTTATATTATTATAAAGGAAATACTGTGAATGATATTATAGTACCCCATTCATAGTATTTGCGTACATTATGTTCGTCCCTTTTGCGAGACCGCTCTTCGCGTGCCATGACGTACCGACCCTTCTGCCCCGAACTTTTCGTTCTGTGCACAAATTCAGTGGGGACAGTACCTTCGTTCAACAGTCGTCTTTCACCCAATCCACGCAACCTGCTCCAGATCAATGGTGACATGGTCCTGGCAACCCATTTTCCGGTTGAAATTGATTTTTTCCACAGTATGACCCGTACCAATATTGTGGAGCCATTTTATCGCCAACTCGCGCTTCGCAGATAATTTATTGGCATTTGGAAAAATCTCTTTCCTTTCACTCACCCTTGCTTTGTTTTGGCATCCGTATGCTGGACATCCATGCATTACAAGACTCATAAAACAACTCAAGTCATGTCGCTGTGCTAGTGTTTACATGTTGCGCACCGCCTATATCGCTGAGAGTTGTGGACAGTCTACGTCACGCATTCTCTCGCGTTACTCTTCGTGAGTTCTTCATGAAATGGGCAACAATGGCAGCGCCCATGGTCAGTGATAATGTACATTTCAAGAATTTTGTATGATGTATAACATTCTTATAAAATTTAAGAAAAAATACAAATTTTACAACATTCTATCTTGAATGGCATGTGGGAATTTGAGGGATTTTAACGCATTTTCAACACTATGGTTGCATGTTCCTTTAAGTATTTAAAAAATTACTTTCTTAAGCATGCTCACTGAAGTCAGTTGATCTTTTATTTTTACAATTTTGAACAGTTCTAATAATGTCTAGGTCATCAATAGGACTTAGAAACATAGTATGTTCAATGTTTTCTTCTATGTAATCATAAATAGTTGTATCGTTTTTAGGTAAGGGGATATTTTTTGCTAAGTTGAGGCCAACATTTGTAAAGAAGTTATTAAATCCATTAGCAATATCTTCCTTCTTTGAAATTCTCTTGTTGTTTTTTATAAAGTATTCTGGATATGTTGGCTTATTTTTGCGTTTGTTAATTACTTCATTTAGTATTTTCCAGGTCTCTTTCACATTTGCTGTTTGTTTTTCTAACATCGAGCTATAATAGTTTTTCCTGTAATTCTTAATATGGATGTTAATTTATTTTTGTATGTTTTGTATTTTTTTCTGCTTCTGCAGATCTCATTACAATGAATGCTTTATATAAACTTATTTTTCTTTGTACAAGCACGTTTTAAACCTTTGGTGAACCAGAGTTTTTTTTCAAAGCTTTTTTGGGGAACTTTTTTACTGGACAGTATTTGTTAAATATATCCATAAATATGTGTAGAAGAGTCATAAGCTTGATTAACATCATCAGTTTTTAGGACACTCTCCCAGGTTTGTTGACTCAGTTCAGTGGGAAATGATGCCATTGTATCATTATTCATCTTTCTGATAAATTGAAATTCTTTTACATTATGCCATACATTTGGTGTTCCACAGTAACCGGTATCTGACAACGTTACTGAATAGGGTGAGGTTGCTTCAGGGCAGAAAGTCTTCGATGGATAATAGGGCGAGCACCAGGTACACACCAAAACGCAAACCTCTTGAGCATGAGTACACATTGTAAAGGTGCAGGAGGGCATGTGCCCCCAGCAACCTGTATCCATCTGCGCAACTCTATGCTAAAATCCGACTAATCCATTATTAATGAGTACCGGACTGTGCCGTTCAGGATCAAGGTTTCCGTAACTTTATCGTTCAAGATAGTCCGCTGTAGGAAGGGATAGTGGGTCGCAATTGTTGAACAGTTAGCCTTGTATATCTTTTTAAAATACTCCTCGCGTTTATGATTCCAATCGTGAGATTTACACACGAAACTATGGTTGTATTTGTATTTGAAGAAGGCGGCCAGGTTTCTGGGTGTTGGAAACCATCGTCCCGCCAGAGGGCGCTGGCTGAGCGGGAAGAAATCACTGTGTTTGAACTGCGAACGCGGAAGGTGCTGGAAGAACGAAATCACCTGGCATTCCTCCGTGTAGAACGTGATGTCAACGAACGGCCAGTGCCAAAGGAATTGTCCGGCTCTAGGATCCCCCATCCAGGACAGTTTAGCCGTAAACTGCGTGGGTCTGTCTGCGATGTGTAGCTGGATCTGTCTGTAGTGTCCGGCTCCGCTGGCGTAGAACAGACGTTTCATCTTCGGTAGGTCGTCGATGTGGATGAAGATGTCGAGATCGTCATCCCACGGTAGCATGTCGTGCATGACGTACGAACCCAGCAGCGTGCCCGATGCTAGCATGTAGGTGATTTTGTACTCGCGTAAAATTTCGTCGACCCTCTCCAACAGCCAGATGTAGTGGTCGTGTTCTTGCTGCGTGATAAGCCGCGGTAGTAGAGAGTGCGAGAGCCACGGCAGTGCGTCGTAAGCCGCCTTCAGGCGCTCCGTGTCTTCGGCGTGAATAATTATGTCGATTGGCGAGACCTCCGCCGATTCGGGCCTGGACGATGATTGGAGGACTTGTACCATGTTAACCATCAACAATGTGAAGTAAAACGAGCACGCGAACAGACATAAAATTATTGTCTTTTGCCTCGCCATCGCTGCGCTGTCCGAAGCGTCGTTTCAAGCACCTACAACAAGATATATAACGATCGTTTTAACGACTTGATCGATGGCCAAGGACATATTGCGACTATGGCATATGAACTGCAAGCGTCTACTAAATACCACTGTCTCGCTGCTGATCGAGTGGTGACGGCTGTTGTGGTTAGCAGTGTTAACTGAACTACTTATATTTTGTACTTTGGAAAATGTACAAGTACATCTTAAAATTACTTCAGTGAAATTGTATTATTGAAAACTAAACTGTCTTGACTAAAACATAAAACCTTAGAAAGTACTAGAAGTAAGAATAAAATAAAAGTACAATTCAGTATTTTAATTTCAATATTACAGCAATACAACAATGTGCCAGTAAAATAACTAGATTACTCTTCACAAACAATAGTCAGATAACAGGCATTAAAATTAAAGAATTACTTTAGATAAATGTACAAGTGAAAAGTGAAAGATCCTTACATGCAGACTACATGAATAAACTGCACATGTTATCTTTTTGGCGAAGTTATGCAGCCAAGCATGCGTTCATACATGAATTTATCATGGTATCGTATCTGCCTAAGCCTGGTGATAACAGCTTTACTTTTAGTTTAGACATTGAGCCTCGGCTCAGGTACAACCACACTAATGTCACCCCATGGTATGCGAGGATGGCTGAAAACAGCCACCTATCGTTTCTAGCCCCACCCAGCTACCTGTTAATTAAGACATGTGAGTCACCTTCGTGGGTTCGTCTTCTCTGGCTTTACGTTTAGTCCCAATACAATTGTGCAAGACAAAAAAATTATGAAGACTGTCAGTGGGTGAGTCAGTTGTCAATAGGGCCTGGAAGTGGGTCACGATACATGGCGTGACTCCGCGCGACTGGAGTTTATTGGGGACGAAGCGAGACTAATTGGGGACAAGACACAAGAATAATATTCCAACGATGGATGACAGTTGTAGCTTCCGACTGATGAATACTAGGAAAATCAGTTCATAGATATCTTGTGGTATACGTTTCTTATCTTAAATGTCCGATTTAATATTGAGTTTATCACACTATCATCGACATATAGCGATTTACGTAGTGCAGATAACATACACGATTTTAGGCCGTATGTGTCTTTTGAGGGATTTGCATTTTACATTGCTGTACGTTGTGGTTTCGATAAGCACTTATATCTGACAAGTTGTCTAAATGCACATAATCATAACACATGTATACGTTTGCCCCAAACAGGTTGAACTGCGCGAAAAATGGCACTCTTCATTATTAGTCAAGATCGCCAAACACAAGTACTTGCCGCTATTGCCATGGCAACCACCATAATAACCGATTAAAATTCATGATTTCCGTGATCGTTGTCACCGGCAAAGTGTTCCACTGCTTCTGGTTGTAATAATCCTTCGGACAATATAACTGAAATACGCTATTTCGGAACATTTCGATTATTACGACCAAAAACAAAACAAAGTCCTATATGCTAACATGGAGTATATGGACCTCCTGCCCCCAGCGTCGTTTTCGCGCGCGAGACTTGCACGCCCTATATTAAATATGAAAAATGGTGTATTGTATAATGTACACACTTATATAGTGGCCTGTAGCGATTCTTCTTCTTCCTCTCCTTCTTCACCTTCACCCATGATCGTTCGTTGTTCTCAGTGGTTCTGTTGCGTTCTTTCCACACCATGTTAACAGACTTCCAATTATATTATATTTCCTTTTTGTATGTCGCAACAACATTTACTCTTTTATACCAACAACAATAAAAAATGTGCCTACTGGGGACACTGTCATGGGCGTCCGCAGGGAGGGGGGGGGCAAGGGAGGCAGTTGCCCCCATGAAAAAACCCACAACAACAACAGTTCATTCAGTTAAAGCAGGTTATTACTCTTGGAACAGGAATTGGAGCTGTCGGGGATCTTTTCCGAAATTGTCAATGACCCTGTTCATTAGCTCGGTCTTCTGGCTGTTCTCTTTGTCGCGGTGGACACTTAGCATGCAGAGGCCGGACAGACGTGAATCACTCATTGTTGATCTTAACCAGGTCTTCACCCTGCGCAGTGTGCTGAAGGACCTTTCCACTGTACATGATGTTGCAGGCAGAGTCAGTGAGATGAGGATAGCCTTGCGCACAGCAGGGAACAGAGTGGTCTGCTTCACCAGCTCGATCATACCCAGAGAGTTGTCATCCAGTGGCTTATGCTTCTGTACGTCATACCACGCTAGAGCTTCTTCTACAAGGTTGTCAATGCCATACATTTCCTTGACAGATGAAACGATGTGCTTGAATTCATCTCTTTCTGTTTGCTGCATTTCTCTTGGATGTAGTGCGAAAATGTGAAAATATGGCGTGTTGCTTTCACCAAAGCGACTTTCCAGAGACTGGATCAAGGAATCCATGTACGGGACATAGATGGTGCGGTGATAGTACTCCTCAATGGACCCTCCCACATTCGGCCGGTGGACCTGGTGTGCGCATCGCCGAGGCATAGTCAAGTCTATGCCAAGTTCTTCTGCCAAGGTTTTCACCTCAGGGATGACATCTTCTGAGAACACACGATCTGCACCATCCCGGTGAGCTCGGAAAGCCTTCATCAACAGGTCGATGTGATCTCGGACTCCCATCATGTCCATGTCGACTGCCTGTAGCTGTTGGGTCACTGGCTCCAACATCGCTGAGTACTTCGCAATGATCTTCAGACAGATGAGGAACACTGTGGTTCCTGCAGCACACCTCAGCTGATGCGCCGTCTGACGTGTACTCTGTGACTCATGCTGGTTTGCCTCCAGTTGCTCCAGTTGTGCATAGATATCACAAAAGTTCTCTGAAAAGATGCGGATGCTTTTGTACTTTGCGCTCCATCTGGTTTCACACAACAAAGGTATATTTGGAACAAGTCTCCTGCGCTTGGGACTGTCACGGAAGAATTTAATGATAGATTTCACAGTTCCAATCGTATTCCTCACATCTGCGACATAATTCAGATCATGAACCACCAAATTCAGTCGATGTGAAGAGCAGTGCACGAAAACAGCTTTGGGATAGGTGTTCCTGATACGGGCCTCTACACCATTGTCTTTTCCTGCCATGGTTGAGCATCCATCGTAGCCTTGGCCGTGGAGCTTGTCGAGGTTAAGACCAAATTTGTGTGCTTGGTCGATGATAGTATCTGCAATTGTTGCAGCGTCCATCCTCTCCAGTGGAATGAATCCAAGGAAGTCCTCACGTCTGGTGGCTGAGTCATTTCGTTGTTCCTGCAGCGCAACAAATCGAACTCCAATGGACAGTTGCTCGGTGCCTGACATGTCAGCAGTTTCGTCTGCAATGATAGAGAATCCATTTGATTCATTTTCAGCTTTCACAATATTATCTCTTACTACTTCTTCGGAGAGAGCTATCAGCTTGTTCTGTACACGAACTGATGTGTACTTCGCATTTTTGCTTCCGCCCTCCGCCCTTCAGGATCGTGTCTCCTGCTTCTATCCTGAATCGTTCACAGAGGTTCCCCGATGTACTCTCCTTCCCCTCAATGCAATGTCATGGCTGCAGTAGAACAAAATGCTGGATAGGATAGGGAACAGTTTCTCTCGGTTTTGAGTGACTGCTTTGTTGAATGCTCGGTCCATCTGGCTCACGATGGTCAAATCTGGCCTTTGCGCAATGGTGAGGAAATTGTTGGCATCTTGCAGTGCGCCTTTGTGCCAGGAGGAAAGCACGTCTTTCCTCTCACACTCATTAAAGTCTTTGTATGTAACAAAAGGAGTCACAATGAACGCACCCATTAGACCTCGGTGCACTGGTTGAGGGAACAGCACACAGTATTTGCACAGAGCACCTTTCAAGTTACTTGAGTAGGCCAGACATGTAGAATATTGGTTTATCCACGTGTGACGGAAACAGCGGGAGCCCTGTGAATCGTTCTGATAGCTATAATCAGTTGGTGGAACGTATGTCATCAGGAGGTCATATCTTCGGTTATTGGTCAAATGTTCTGTGGTTTTGTCATATGATCCAATGTCCAGATGATGAGGCAAGTCATTGGCCACTTTCGCAAGTGGTGTTTTGGGTGGCATCTGATTGGTTGCTGTGAGTAACTGCTCGTGGTGTCCCTCTCTGCGCTGCTCTGCTGGTTCAACATGCGTCTCCGATGTACCCGAGATGTCTTGATTGTTGTCAGAGGCATTTATTTCTAGCTTGAATACCGCTCTATGTTGTCCCTAAAAAGACAAAGCCAAAAGTTGATATATCGACTCCATGAAACCAGAAATAAACGTATAGTCTAGTTTAAACCAGACAACTATCAAATTGCGCCGATTAAACGGCGGGTAGTAACGTAATCACCACCATGGCCATATAAAATGTATTTCGTGAACCGGGAACGGGACCACCCAAACCCCCTCATAATGTATACCTAGTCAAGAAGTTTCTAATAAGTTTGTCTTAACCCTGGGACCGGCCAGGGCCGATTAATCGGCCCAAGACACCTTCCCGCATAAACAAATTTTTCGTTTGCGAAATCAGTAACCGACCCGCGCACATTTCGTATCATCGAATAGCTAACAGATTTTTCAAAATGGTGTATATTTATTCATGAGCAGGTTGAATGACAGCGAGTTACACGCTGGCGGACAAAACACGTGATAAATGTGATGCCCAAATTTGGGAGGTTTACCACTTCTTCCGTGACGAATTTACGCAACCATTCAAAAAGGCCCGACCCCCGTATATGTGGTACCAATAGAAAGCTCTGTTCTTGCCCAATCAGGGAAAAATAAACACGGATGAAACTGGTCCAGCGAATCAGAAGCAAGCTTTCAAACCCCTCGTCATCTTCCCGCCGGAGCAAAGTAAACAACAAAATGGCGAACGTTCGTGTCGAAGAACTTTCCAGATCCAAACGATTACTTTGGAATATCTCAAGTTACCGTGTCTATGTTTCGACAAAACAACTGACAGTATTCAAGAATGTGTCTATTACATTAGTTCAAATAGTTAGAACAACTTTGGATGCTTTTTGATGTGATAATTCGACCATTTGTCGATCAGCGCAACATTTCACCGTTCGGCGTTCGCGCCGCGGGAGTCTATGTGTATTTGTGTGACTGCCCAGATAGGCTTTTGTTAAAAAAGTTACTGCTGCATCCCAATGATATTAGTTTCCTAAAAAAAAACATGTTATATGCCTACCTTTGGTTGCTTAGTGAAAAAAATCAGCGATTGAAGATATCTTACGTTTACCACTCATTTTGATTCGATTTGAGATCTGAATGTCGTTCGTTGAGTTGCGCGTAAAACGGCCGCGTGCTTATTTGCGCGGGAAAATGCCCGTGCATCGCGAGAAAATGACAGAGCTTGGAAACGAGACTATACTCTCCAGATCAGAGAGTTTCGGGTACGAAAGTTTTATTTCCGTTTCGAATGTAAATAAAATCTTGTTTTCAAAATTCGATGATAAATTTGCGCAGAATCGGACCGATTAAAATTAAGGAAGTAGTTAGATGGTGTGCACTGGTTCATTATTGAACTCTAGGCTGTGTAGGCTGTTGGCGTTATTCCGTCCGAATCCGTCGCCAGGGACGGAACATGCATGCAATCCTGCGGCTGTATGTAGGGTAACTCACATACCCCTCGTCATTCATTTCACACCATGTTAAAAGACTTGGCATAGATCGGTAAATGCATATATTTAATTTACCTCCTTTTTGTATGTCGCAACAACATTTACTCTTTTAAACCAACAACAACAAGAAATGTGCCTACTGGGGACTCTGGTGAGTGTAGGCTGTTGGCGTTATTCTGTCGCCATTCCGTCGCCTGCGGCTGTATGTAGGGTAACTCACATACCCCTCGTCGTTCGCTTCTGGTTGTAACGCTGAGTCATATTTTCCCTTAGTGCATTCGTTCAGATATCGAGTAGATAGACCTGTTTATTTCGGCAATAAGAGAAAATTGAGATAATCGTAGAATTAGGGCAAGTATAGGCCCTGTACTTATAAATCATGTTATATTTCGGGCGATAATATGAGTGAATCAACAGGCTTTAGGCCCTACATTCACTGTAACTTTCGTTCCTATTGTGTCATCGATTTATTGCTACATCTTCAGGAAAAATTAATTGACTAGAAATTACGGGTATCCAAATATGTTCAGAAGAGCGGGTTTTCGATGTTCTGCAATCTATGTCGGCGACATCCGTAGCGTGCGCCGCTGACATGTCATTTTTAGCGAACATTTCCACTAAGTAACGAACGATGGGTCTCCAAATAGAAATGCGACCCATTTAAATAATCGTAAAGAATACTAACCTGTCGTTTTAGTGATACTAAATGTGTACTATGTAACGCTAAATGAACGTCATAAAGACTGCTCGACCAATACATGTTATGCACCAGATCCGGTCGATGCTAACAGTTTAAAACAAAGGTTGCATGTATAATTTGTGTGGACGCTGGTTGCTTTTGTCAAGTAGTCGTTCACTATGGGTACATTTTAATCAGAAACGAACCGTGGCTAGGAAAACGGTCGCTCAAGACGAGTGGTCGCTCACGACAGAGGTCGCACAAGACAGGTTTTACTGTCTTTGCTAGATTGATTATTATGATGTATTTGTTTTGACTAATAGGTAATTTTAGTTAATTATATAGACACACGTATTTTTATTATTTATTTTAAAATATTACCTGTGGGTAGTATTCTCCTTATCGCATAATTTTATAATAGCAGTACGTTGTGAAGCGCCACAAACAATTATGGGAGTGGCGCTATATGAAATAAAATATTCTTATTATATTACAATAAAACTTATAATTTCCTGCAGATCACAGTGATGATAATAATCAATTATTATTATATTATTGATAATTAATAAAACTATTTAGCGTGTGCGATTGCAGAATGTAAAGGTTATCAATATTCCCGCGCACAAACGTGCCGTCTAGCGGTATTTTGTGTAAAACTAACTTATAATATCGATTTTATGGTAACCGCGGCGTCGCCGAGGAGGTTGCCGCCGAGATTTGAGCGTTTGTTTTGAGAATTTTCTTCGTTAGAGGAATGCAAGTCCAATTGTTTTGTAACGTAGTGTATGTCAGATACGCGAGAAGACGTTTGGCGTCTGTTGATTGTCATTGATAGTCATCAGACGACACTCAATAGTCAACAGTCATCATTCATAAGTCATCAGACACAATTCAAATAGCCATCAGCCATCATTCTAAAGTCATCAGAGACCATTCAATAGTCATCAGACACCATTCAGTAGTCATTTGTCATCATTCTAAAGTCATCAGACACCATACAATACTCATCAGACATCATTCAATAGTCACCATACACCATTCAATTGTCATCAGACAACATTCAATAGTCATCAGACATCATTCAATAGTCAACAGTCATCATTCTAAACTCATCAGACACCATTCAGTTATCATCAGACATCATTAAATAGTCACGAGACACCATTCAGTAGTCATCAGGCACCATGCAATTGTCATCAGATGACATTCAATAGACATCATACACCATTCAATAGTCATCAGACATGATTCAGTAGTCATTAATCATCATTATAAAGTCTTAAGAAACCATTCAATTGTCATCAGACAATTCTCTATATTCATCAGTCATCATTCTAATGTTATCAGACGCTATTCAATTGTCATCAGACTTCAATCAATAGTCATCAGACACCATTCAATAGTCATCATACACCATTCAATAGTCGTCAGACACTATTCAATAGTCATCAGACACCATTCAATGGTCATTAGTCATCATTCTAAAGTCATCAAAAACCTTTAAATACTCATCAGACATCATTTAATAGTCATCATTCACCATTCAGTTGTTATCAGACAACATTCAATTGTCATCAGACGTCATTCAATAGTCATCAATCATCATACTAAAGTCATCAGACACCATTCAATAGTCATCAGACATCATAATATAGTCAAGAGACACCATTCAGTAGACATAATATACCGTTCAATTGTCATCAGACATCACTCAATAGTCATCAGACATCATTCAGTAGTGTTTAGACATCATTTAATAGTCATCAGACATCATTCACTAGTCATCAGACACCATTCAATTGTCATCAGACATAATTCAGTTGTGTTTAGACATCATTCAATAGTCATTAGTCACCATTCATTAGTCTTCAGACGTCATTCAATGGTCATCAGACGTTATTCAATTGTCATCAGACATCAATCAGTAGTCATCAGACACCATTCAATTGTCATCAGACGTCATTCAATAGTCATCAGACATCATTCAGTAGTGTTTAGACACCATTCAATAGTCATCAGACATCATTCACTAATCATCAGACACCATTCAATTGTCATTAGACAACATTCAATAGTCATCGGAATTAATTCAATAGTCATCAGTCATCATTCTAAAGTGACCAGACACCATACAGTTGTCATCAGACATCATTAGATAGTCATCAGACACCATTCAGTAGTCATCAGAAGACAACATTCAATTGTCATCAGACACCATTCAATAGTCTTCAAACGTCATTCAATGGTCATCAGACGTCATTCAATTGTCATCAGACATCATTTATTAGTCATCGGACACCATTCAATAGTCATCAGACATCACACAAATAGTCGGCAGACACCATTCAATAGTCATCAGACATCATTCAATAGTCATCAGACATCATTCAGTAGTGTTTAGACATCATTCAATAGTCATTAGACACCATTCAGTAGTCATCAGACGTCATTGAATTGTCATCAGACACCAATCAGTAGTCACCAGACACCATTCAATTGTCATCAGACGTCATTCAATAGTCATCAGACATCATTCAGTAGTGTTTATACATCATTCAATAGTCATCAGCCAACATTCCATAGTCATCAGAATTCATTCAATAGTCATCAGTCATCATTCTAAAGTCATCAGACGCTATTCAATAGTCATCAGACTTCAATCAATAGTCATCAGACACCATTCAATAGTCATCAGACACCATTCAATAGTCGTCAGACACCATTCAATAGTCATCAGACATCATTCAATAGTCATTAGTCATCATTCTAAAGTCATCAGAAACCTTTAAATACTCATCAGACATCATTCAATAGTCATCATTCACCATTCAGTTGTCATCAGACAACATTCAATAGTCATCAGACGTCATTCAATAGTCATCAGTCATCATACCAAAGTCATCAGACACCATGCAATAGTCATCAGACATCATTATATAGTCATGAGACACCATTCAGTAGACATCAGACACCGTTCAATTGTCATCAGATGTAATTCAATAGTCATCAGACATCATTCAGTAGTGGTTAGACATCATTCAATAGTCATTAGACACCATTCTGTAGTCATCAGACGTCATTCAATTGTCAACAGACACCAATCAGTAGTCATCAGACACGATTCAATTGTCATCAGACATCATTCAATAGGCATCAGACATCATTCAGTAGTGTTTAGACATCATTCAATAGTCATCAGACATCATTCAATAGTCATCAGACAACATTCAATAGTCCTCAGAATTCATTCAATAGTCATCAGTCATCATTCTAAAGTCACCAGACAGCATTCAGTTGTCATCAGACATCATTACATAGTCATCAGACACCATTCAGTAGTCATCAGAAGACACCATTCAATTGTCATCAGACGTCATTCAGTAGTCAACAGACATAACTCACTAGTGAGCAAACATCATACTATAGTCATCAGGCATCATTTAATAGTCATCAGACTGTATTCATTTGTTATCAGAAGCCATTCCATAGTCATCAGATATCATTCAATAGTCATGAGTCATCATTCTAAAGATATCAGATACCATTCAATAGTCAACAGACGTCATCTAATAGATATTAGTCATCATTCTAATGTCATCAGATACCCTTCAATACTCATCAGACGTTATCCAATAGTCACCAGACATCGTTTATTAGTCATCAGACACCATGCAATTGTCAACAGACATCATTCAATAGTCATTAGACATCATTCAATAGTGATCAGATATCATTCAAGAGTCATCAGGCTTTATTCAATAGTCATCTGACATCAGTCTAAAGACATCAGATGGTAAACCTGCCAACGTTGTACCACAGACCCGATGAATTGTGTAGAGCGTATTTCGCTAAAATGAAGAGTAGTGATCACAAAGTGAATGCGTTAGTACTAAATGGTCAAGTGTGGCATTTGCCTTGAGGTGGTGTAAAAAGTTACCTATCCCAAGGGAAAAACTAATCGCTAAAAAATTCCTTAATTCCATGGTGTTTAGAGCATTTTCAAATCGGCTAATAATGTACATGCATTTTAACAGACAGTTTAATTTTTTCTTACTTTTTATTTATTTTAATTGTATAATAATGTTTACGTAAAGTATATTTTAATGTATATGTTTTAAATTTATTACGTAGGTTTCCAATGATTATTAAAATTGTTAACAAGCTAACATTATACATCAATATGATATTGTATGGAATTGTTGATTTTAGTATGAATGTACATGTACAATCCAACTGTAAAGTTGCCACATAATAAATTTATCTTAGCTTATCTTATCAACAGAGACAGGGCCTAAAAGAAAACGTTTTTTCAATTGTTTGTGTTATTACCTATAATCGCGTAGACTAGTATTCAACGAACTAGCTGATATTTTATAATACTGGAATTATGGAGGGATTCGGCGTCAATATGTTGGATAAAATATAATAATAATAATCTTGAAGAAAAAAAAACAGTTGGTAATTTACAGCAACAACATGACATAAAATAACTACACCACAGTAGAGTCATAGAGTCATTAAAGTCATGTAAATATTGTTTTTATTATTAAAATATCTCGATCATTGTTTAATATGTTGAAAGGATGTTCTGGACAGGTACACTTGAATGGGTACCAAATAGTCTTAGTGTGTATCAACTAACCCTACGGAGTGTATCAACTAACCCTACCTGCAGGGTTAGTTGATACATTTGACAACCTTTTTGGTAAACCCACCAAATCCTTGTAAACTTACTTATCCTACCTTCCTCGGAGATGTGCTTAGCAAATAGGTCTATATTTGATGTTGATTGTGTGTGTGTGTGTGTGTGTGTGTGTGTGTGTGTGTGTGTGTGTGTGTGTGTGTGTGTGTGTGTGGGGGGGGTGAGTGGGTGGGTCGGTGGTTCGGTGGGTTGGTGTGTGTGTGTGTGTGGTGTGGGTGGGTTGGTGTGTGTGTGTGTTGTGTGTGTGCGTGCGTGCGTGCGTGCGTGCGTGTGTGTGTTTTGTACGTATTGTCCTTATTGCTTTATTATTATATTATTATTTTTGTTATTTACATATACTGCTTTAGGTATCAATCATGTTACTTTGTCCTGTGGACCTATTGGAGCCTGAATTAATGCAATACAATTTTAGCACAACACTCGTTACTGAATCCATCATAACTAGCCCTCAGAGTCGAGTGCAGCAAAAAATTATCAACTAACCCTTCCTTCCCCCACTTTTAATTCTAGTCGCCCCGCCATTCGCTAGAAGGCAGCATGTCTTGAACACTGTATTAGCCTCGATTAACCAGACTCCGTGAGGTGGCAGCACTTTCAGCCCCCCCCCCACACTCCACATGGAATGTGTTTGGCCTGCCGGCACGTTTTGACTCACCAGGTAGGTTCCGCAACAGGGCAATGACAAATGAGTAACGAGCACGTGTCCGCTTGGACAGCCTCTGTTTACACGGCACACGTGACAATGTTTCCACGTGGTTCTGCTTGTGTTCATATTGTACACGTGTTGGATAGAGGTCATCAAAATGACTTGCCCATGACTAAGTGATGGTCAGATTGACAACAAATATGGTTAATTTGTAACATACATTCATAATTGTAGACGTTTTATCGTACGCAATTGAATACTTCAGGAGTTATGCATTTTAAAAACATTTCTTGCACCGCATTAATGCTGAAATGTAGGCCAATAAGTACGTAATGCTCTGTTAGCGCGTAAACGGTGGCTAACGTCCTAGATTTTGTTGTTGCTGTTACCACCATTACTCTCCAGTATCCACACATTGATGTCATTATGTGCTGGTGTACTTTGTGTGTGCGTGCGTGCGTACGTGCGTGCATGTGTAAAGCATCGTGCAATTTCTGTGTGAAATTGACTTGTCCATGACAATTTTACAGTAACATTTAGTGTATTAGTTTACAGTCATAAATATATGTTACAACTCAACCATATTTTTGATCAATCTGAGTATAATTTAGTCATGGTCAAGTCATTTTGATGACCTCTACCCAACACGTTTATATCACATGTTGATAGTTGCTTTTTTGGCGATGCTCACATCATATTTTCATGAAGAAATGTCTTGAAAAAAGTAATAAAATTAAAGTGATCTTAACACATGAAATTATTTGTTTCTTTAATGTCATCTCATTAAATATGAAATATCCTAACATTCATAAATCACCCAGTAATGTCTAGTTAAGGAGTCCAGTGAATAACGTTTATCTTTTGGTAAACATAAAACAGGTTCTGAGCAGTCCATGGTTAACTGCATTAACGCTTCCCAAAACGGAAGGATCGCTTTCCATTATTGTCGATGGGATCATTTGTTTGGATCGTTCGATAAATCCTGTCTTTAAGCCATGGAGCTTCTGGCATACACATATCATATGCTACAGGTCTTCAAGTCCATGTCCACCTATGACACACAGCGGAGAGCCTCCGGGCTGCAGAGCGATGCCTGCCTGGAGCCAGCACTGCTCCAGGAGGAACCATATATTGGCACAGACACGTAATACATTGCTGGCTGACTGTCACTGTGCGTGTAGGCGGATGGTTCTGCGCAGGCTCGCAGGTTGGCAGCCGTCGTTGACAGTTTCCGATTTGCAACACGAGTCATGAGCTCTGTACGAAGTACAACGGGTGTGATGTGATGTTTCAGAGTGGTTTTCCATTATGACTTCGGGTGGTAGATTGTGATAACTCACATGTTGATATAAGATCATAATTTCTTTCACGATCTTAGTCCAGTTGCCAATAAGTTGCCTTACAAACATTTGGTGTTCCACAGTGACCGGTATCTGCAATGTTACTGAATAGGGTGAGGTTGCTTCAGGCCAGAATATAGTCGATGGGTAATAGGGCGAGCACAAGGTACTCACTAAAACGAAAAACCTCTTGAGCATGAGTACACATTGTACAGGTTCAGGAGGGCATGTGCCCCCAGCAACCTGTATCCATCTGCGCACCACTATGCTAAAATCCGACTAATCCATTATTAATGAGTACCGCACTGTGCCGTTCAGGATCAAGGTTTCCGTAACTTTACCGTTCAAGATAGTCCGCTGTAGGAAGGGATAGTGGGTCGCAATTGTTGTACAGTTAGCCTTGTATATCTTTTTAAAATACTTCTCGCGTTTATGATCCCAAGTGTGAGATTTACACACGAAACTATGGCTGTATTTGTATTTGAAGAATGCGTCCAGGTTTCTGGGTGTTGGAAACCATCTTCCCGCCAGAGGGCGCTTGCTAAGCGGAAAGAAATCACTGTGTTTGAACTGCGAACGCGGAAGGTGCTGGAAGAACGAAATCACCTGGGATTTCTCCGTGTAGAACGTGATGTCAACGAACGGCCAGTGCCAAAGGAATTTTCCGGCTCTAGGATCCTCCATCCAGGACAGTTTAGCCGTAAACTGCGCGGGTCTGTCTGCGATGTGTAGCTGGATCTGTCTGTAGTGTCCGGCTCCGCTGGCGTTGAAGAGACGCTTCATCTTCGGTAGGTCGTCGATGTGGATGAAGATGTCGAGATCGTCATCCCACGGTAGCATGTCATGCATGACGTACGAACCCAGCAGCGTGCCCGATGCTAGCATGTAGGTGATTTTGTACTCGCGTAAAATTTCGTCGACCCTCTCCAACAGCCAGATGTAGTGGTCGTGTTCTTGCTGCGTGATAAGCCGCGGTAGTAGAGAGTGCGAGAGCCACGGCAGTGCGTCGTAAGCCGCCTTCAGGCGCTCCGTGTCTTCGGCGTGAATAATGGTGTCGATCGGCGAGACCTCCGCCGATTCGGGCCTGGACGATGATCGGAAGACTTGTACCATGTTAACCATCAACAATGTGAAGAAAAACGAGCACGCGAACAAACATATTGCCTTTCGCCTCGCCATCGCTGCGCTGTCCGAAGCGTCGTTTCAAGCACCTAAAACAAGATATATAACGATCGTTTTAACGACTTGATCGATGTGCAAGGACATATTGCGACTATGGCATATGAACTGCAAGCGTCTACTAAATACCACTGTCTCGCTGCTGAGTGGTGACGGCTGTTGTGGTTAGCAGTGTTAACTGAACTACTTATATTTTGTACGTGGGAAAATGTACAAGTACATCTTAAAATTACTTCAGAGAAATTGTATTATTGAAAACAAAACTGTCTTGACTACAAAACAAAACCTTCGAAAGTACTTGAAGTAACAATAAAATAAAACTACAATTCAGTATTTTAATTTCAATATTACAGGAAGTACAACAATGTGCCAGTAAAATAACTAGATTACTCTTCACACACAATAGTCAGATAACAGGCAATAAAATTAAAGAACTGCTTTAGATAAATGTACAAGTGAAAGTACTGTATATTATAATTGTAGATCCTTACATGCAGATTACATGAAAAACTGCACATGTACTGCATAGAAATGGCTGTCCTTCGTTACATGCGGCCACTGGTGGTTAGACGGCAACTAAGCCGAATGTTGTCTGTGAGCTGTGTTGATTTGATGGTACACACGTTATATAACACACCAGCCATGCATGATAATAGTATGTTTAACTGATCTCTACAACTTTGTTAATCCATATTTATAAACTGGCATAATTAGTTAACAAAACAATAGTATATCGTTCAATTGAAGTCAATAATTTTAATTCAGGGCTCGACATTGGCTCTGGCCCGATGGCCCGGCGCGGTTTTTGAAGCAGTTGGATAATTTTGGGCCACCAGTTTTCCATTATACTGGCCCGGTGGGCCACTGGTTCCAGCACCTGGTGGCAGAGCTTTTAACCCCTCAACTGCGCCTGGTAGATTTATGCTCTGCCGATGTTACCACATTGCGGCATTTCTCCAGAATAGACACCGAGTGGCTCTCAGGTAAACTATAAAATAAAAACTAAAATAAGGATACACTTCTATGAGATAATACCATATTCTTAAAAGTATTCAACATTAAACGTAAATTCAAACAAAAATAAACATAAATTAAAATTTGCAGTTGCTGATGAAGCAGGAATTACGGCAGGATAAGCCATCATTACTTAGGCTCCGTGAGATGGCAGCACATTTTATGTATCATTCAAAAGCCGGCTAAGTGACAAAGTTATCTTTTTGGCGAAGTTATGCAGCGAAGCATGCGTTCATACATGAATTTATCGTGGTATCGTATCTGCCTGAGCCTGGCGATAACAGCTTTACTATTGAGCGTCAGGTACAACCACTCTAATGACCCCATGGCATGCGATGCTATCGTTTCCAGCCCCACATCGCTACCTGTTAAGACATGTAGGTCAACATCGTGGGTTCGTCTTCTCTGGCTTTACGTTTAGTCTCAATACAATTATGCAAGACAAAATATTTATGAAGACTGTCAGTGGGTGAGTCAGTTTTCAATATTAAATATGAAAAACTGTGTATTTTATAATGTACACAATTATACAGTGGCCTGTAGCTATTCTTCTTCTTCCTCTCCTTCCTCATCTACGTGTCACACGGTCGTTCGTTGTTCTCATTGTTTCTGTTGCGTTCTTTCCACACCATGTTAACAGACTTCCAATTTTATTATATTCGTTGGCATAGATCAGTAAAGGCATATATTTAATTGACGTCCTTTTTGTATGTCGCAACAACATTTACTCTTTTATACCAACAACAACAACAAATGTGCCTACTGGGGAGTCTGTTGAGTGTAGGCTGTTGGTGTTATTCCGTCGCCAGGGACGGAACATGCATGCAATCCTGCGGCTGTATGTAGGGTAACTCACATACCCGTCGTCATTCGCTTCCCGTTGTAACGTTGAGTCATATTTCCCATTAGGGCATTCGTTCAGGTATCGAGTAGATATACCTGTTTATTTCGGCAATAAGAGATAACGAGATAATCATAGAATTAGGGCAACTATATACTTATAAATCATGTTATATGTCGGGCGATAATATGAGTGAATCAACAGGCTTTAGGCCCTACAGTCGCTGTAACTTTCGTTTCTTTTGTGTCATCGATTTGTTGCTACATCTTCAGGAAAAACTAATTTACTAGAAATCATGAGTATCCAAATATGTTTAGAAGAGCGGGTTTTCGATTTTCTGCAATCTATGCCGGCGACATCCATAGCGTGTACCGCTGACATATGTAAATGTTGGCGAGCATTTCCACTAAATCACGAACGATAGGTCACCAAATAGAAATGCGACCCATTTAAATAATTAAATAATCGTAAAGAATGCTAACCTGTCGTTTTAGTGATATTAAATGTGTACTATATAACGTTAAATGAACGACGTAAAGACTGCTCGACCAATACATGTTATGCACCAGATAAGGTCGATGCTAACAGGTGAAAACAAAGATTGCATGTATAATTTGTGTGGTCGCTGGTTGCTTTTGTCAAGTAGTCGTTCACTATGGGTACATTTTAATCAGAAACGAACCGTGGCTAGGAAAACGATCGCTCAAGACGAGTGGTCGCTCACGACAGAGGTCGCACAAGACATGTTTTACTGTATTTGCTAGAATGATTCTCATGATGTATTTGTTATGACTAATAGGTAATTTTAGCTAATTATATAGACACATGTATTTTTATTATTTATTTTAAAATATTACCTGTGGGTAGTAATCTTCTTATCGCATAATTTTATAATAGCAGTACGTTGTGAAGCGCCACAAACAATTATGGGAGTGGCGCTATATGAAATAAAGTATTATTATTATATTATAATAAAACTTATAATTTCCTGCAGATCAGAATGATGATAATAATCAATTATTATTATGTTATTGATAATTAATAAAACTATTTAGCGCATGCGATTGCAGAAAGTAAAGTTTATAAATATTCGCGCGCACAAGCGTGCCGTCTAGCGGTATTTTGTGTAAAAGTAACTTATAATAGCGATTTTACGGTTGTTGCCGCCGAGATTTGCGCGTTTGTTTTGTGAATTTTCTTCGTTAGAGGAATGCAAGTCCAATTGTTTTGTAACGTAGTGTATGTCAGATATGCGAGAAGACGTTTGGCGTCTGTTGACTGTCGTTTTAATAGTTAGGTCAGAAAATAAAAGATAGTATGCACAGTCCACGCCGACCAAGTCGACTCCGCTATGTCATTCTGTTTCTAAAATGGCGTAGTCCACAGACTTTCGATGGCTATTTGTATTTAAAAAAATCTGGTAAACCGTTGACATTAAAAATATGATTGTTGTCGGAAGTTGTTACTTTTGATTATCTCTGTTAGGCCCATATCACCAAAGCGTTGACTTTTGGTTGCCTTTAAGACACAAATATACCAGAATTGTGTCCAACAACAAGAGGTGTCGCGGCGGTGACACATTAGTTGCAGTGAAAAACATGTACAAGTCGAAACGTAGAATGGACCTAGAGACCGATTTGGATATTGTTTGCACAAAAACACGCTTGACGTGACAAACCGTAATTAGAGGCATGACGTGAGAAAGCTTCTAATTAGGGCTTGTATACATACCGACCTGGTCGGACGTGGACTCCTGGTCAGAGCTCGATAAGTCACTGGAAATGGTCAATAGAGCCATGAGTAGTGATTGTGATTATATGTTTCTTCTTCAGATTTTCAATGGACACCAGTGAACAACAAAATAGGCGTTATATCCCACTCATGGACTAATTCACAGCCCAGACTATGTATTGAAATGTCATCTTAATATTTCTGGCCTTGAGCAGTGTAACGTTGATCACACTTGCAACGATATCAGTCTAGAACTTGTCTTGTGCGTGACACAGACTGTGTTATTCAGAAAACAGGTACGGCAGTGAATACCGACATGAAGCCCTGCATTGTGAAATGGTGTGTGCCAACCGACCAAAGCAGGAACCCGCTAAACATTTTGTTTAGAACTATCGCCAAGCGGACTTTTAGTCACCTGAGACACTCATTGTGTTGTATCGCTGTGTCATTTCTCACTGATAGTACAAGTATTGGTGACAGTTTTCATCTATTTTATTTTACGACATTCTGTATGCTGCCATAAACGAATGTGTTCTGCGTATCTGTATTCGCTGACGAAAATTCACTGTGTGGTATGATGACATCATCGCAACATTTAAGCCCCCGTCAAGGTGTTACGTTTTGACCGCGGCGTTGTGCCCAGTTTCTGATCATCACGTTCTGGAAATACATTTTCACATTTCGGCTGGGTGCCATGTTGTGCCACGTTGTCGACACATTGTCGACACGTGCTGTCCACGCTGTCGTCTCGCTGTCGTCCCGCTGTGAAGGTCAAAGTCGGGAAATGCCTCGTTGCCGCCACCCTGTAGCATCGCTGTCGCCAACCTGGAGCGTCGATGTCACCACGTTGTGCCTCGTTATGCCTCCTGCCGCCACGCAGCATAGCGTACCACAACGTATCGTAACGTACCACAACGTATTGTAACGTACCACAACATATCAGAAACGCAGCACAACATAGTACACATGTTCTGTTCCCGTTTATTACGTCTTTTCTACGTTGTAGCCACGTTGTACTACGTTGTACCATGTTGTTGCCACGCGGTGATACGTTGTACTATGCTGTTGCCACGTTGTGATACGTTGTGGGGAACGCCAGCGAATTTTGAACATGTCCAAAAAAAGTCTAGTTCACGTTTTGTCACGTTTTACCACGTCTTAGGCACATTGTTCCACGTTTTGTCACGTTTCGCAACGTAGCTAAACGTGACACTATGACTGGGGTATTAAGGTTAAATGCTCTGCATACAAAGCATGGGTACACAGTCGGTACTTGGTTACTTGGTTCTGATCTACGAACTGGTTTCAAGATTCGTTAAAGAGAAAGCTAACGTGACCACATGTTGGAAATTGAACAGTCCATCAAACAATTGTTCAGTTTTGCCAAAAGCGTATATATG
>JAODUO010000460.1:172500-200000 GCA_025642075.2 Ridgeia piscesae
TCATCAGCTAATTCTTGTAGCATTTGTTGTAGTTCATGTGGTGCATACGCTTTCGAGTGCTGCCGTAAACAGCATGGATTATATGATACCTCCCTGTCGTACTCCTCTCCTGATGTTGATCGTGTTGCTTTTTTGTGTAGGTGGACTGTCGTCGAGCTGTTGGTGTAGATGTCCTTCAGGAGCTCGATGTACACATCTTCTATCCCCTGTTCTTGAAGCGAGGTTTGTACTGCTTGAATTTCCACTGAGTAGAAGGCTTTCTTAAAGTCGACAAATGCGATGTAGAGTCACGGGCGTCGATCGGTGGGGGACGTAGGGGGCGCGTCCCCCCATTTTTCAGCGTGGAGGGACAGCATAGGAATTGTCCCCCCCCACTTTTCAGCTCAGAAAAAAATCGAGGCATACAGCCTGACTCACCACTCCTCTCTCTTAAAAGCCGCTACCCAGGACATAAACTCGCGATATGAAGATCCGACCACCCATTAGAAAATGGACTAGATAAATTGCTTGGCTGGCCACAGCGCGCAACTTGATCTTACTTTAGTAAATAACCATCATGCCGGATTGCGCCGTTGCCGGGCTCTATCAGTTTGCAACCTTGCGTTGATATTATTTATAGGCTCTAGCACGGGCGTCGATCGGTGGAGGGACGGGGGGACGCGTTCCCCCCACTTTTCAGCGTGGGGGACAGCATAGGAATTGTCCCCCCTCCACTTTTCGGTTCAGAAAAATTGCGGGGCATGTAGCCTGACTCACCACTTCTCTCTCTTAAAAGCCGCTACATAGGACTAGTAGCTAGACAATAAACTCGCGATATGAAGTTCCGGCCACCCATTAGAAAATCGACTGGCCACAGCGCGCAACTTGATCTTACTTCAGTAAATAATCATCATGCCGGTGTAGCACTTACATTTTCCCGGCGTTATGAAAACAAGTTTATAACGACCGGAAAAATGTAAGCGCGACACCGGGCTGAGCCGCTGCCGTGCTCTATCAGTTTGCATCCTTGTGTTGATATTATTAGTAGGTTCTAGCCATCAAGCACATTATAAATTATGAAATTTGTGTTTCACATTCACCCATTGGCTGCTTGATGCTTATCGCCTACGACCGAAGCGGTGGATTCCTGCACTTTGTGTAACTTATTCCCATTTGAGTAATGACAAATTTCTTTGCCAAAATGTAGGATTGGGAAGTTCTACACAGCATGGACGTCGATCGGTGGGGGACGAGGGGACCACGTCCCCCCACTTTTTCAGTTCTTAAAAACAAATTTACAGGCATATAGCGAGGCTGATTACTCCCCTCTCTTAAAAACCCTACATCGGTCTAGTAGTAAAATTAATATACAAGTTCAGATATAAACTCTCGACTACCCAGTGGAAAATTATTAGATAAATTACTTGGTTGGCCGCAACTAGATCTTAGTTCAGTAAATATTCATCATGCCGGGCTCTGTCAATTTGCACCTTCGTGTTGATATATTAATAGGCACTAGCCATCAAGCACATTATAGATTATTAATTTTAACCCCTTGGATTGCAGCCTTGTCGACCTGGTGGATACGTATATCGCCTACGGCGGAACCAGCGGATTCCTGCATTTTGTGTAATTTGATCCCATTTGACTGAGGACAAATTTCTTTGCCAAATGGTGGGATTGGGAAGTCATACACAGGCACCCGTGTAACATTTATATCTTGTCACCACGGACCGTAGATATAAATAGAACACACTAGTAGAACTATAGGGGAAAGATTAATGCCATGGACTTAGTGCCACGGACTTATATGCACATAAGTCCGTGTTGTCACTCTATGAATCAGGCAAGCAGTTATGGGTCCAAGTTCTAGGCTTCAAATTTTCAGGGATTGGGGTGAGCCATGTCCCCTCTTCAAATATGTAGCCAACATAACTATTTTAAATAGCATAACATAAAGGCCTTTGTTTATTTTAGAATTAGCACCATATATATATATATATATATATATATATATATATATATATATATATATATATATATATATATACATATATATTAAAATGTTATATTATATACTTACATAAAATACATACATATATGTATATATAAATTGGTCTCCACACTTTTAAAACCGGATCGACGCCCCTGTATAGAGGGGATATTTTCCCAAAAATTGGTTTACAACGTGAATATATATATATATATATATATATATATATATATATTTTAAAATTATATATTATATACATACATAAAATACATACATATATGTATAATAAATTGTCTCCCACTTTTAAAACCGGATCGACGAATATCCCACTCTATACAGGGGCGTCGATCCGGTTTTAAAAGTGGGGAGACCAATTTATATATACATATATGAATGTATTTTATGTAAGTATATAATATAATTTTTTTTTAATAATAGCCAAATGTAATTTCACCCTAGTCTACTAACCGGGAAAGTATTATTTTGAATCCTTAATAGCCATTATAGTCATCACGAACATGGAGAATAATAACAGATCCATTGGTCTGTCAATTGTTATGCTGCAGCCAGCGTCAGAAGTGGATAATTCCTAACTTAATCCTATTTGGATTATAATTTTTTGCGAAAGGGTAGGACTGGGAAGGAAAATCTTACACAGCCATCCTTATATCATCTGTACTTTGTGACTCTATGAATCAGGCAGCCAATTATTGGTACTCCGTTCCCCACCATCCTAATTGTTTTCCGGGATTGGGGGGCCATGCCCCCCCGGCGCCCCTCTGGCTACCCCACTGTATATAAGTTAGCTTTACGCAAAATTACTTTAGACGGCGCGTTTGAGCGCGCGAATATTTATAAACTTTACTTACTGCATTCGCGCGCGCGAACTAGTTTAATTACTTATAAATAATATAGTAATAATTAATTATTATCATCAGGATAGTGTGCAGGAAATTATATGTTTTATTATAATAATTAGAATAATATTTTATTTAATATAGCGCCAAATCCATAATTGTTATTTTGGCGATTCACAATATACTGCTATTAAAAGATACACAATAAGAAGAATACTACCCATAGGTAATATTTTTAAATAAATAATAAAAGTAAATGTGTCTATATAATTAACTACAATGATCTATTATTTTTAATAGCTTACAAATTCACATAACAACAATAGTGATAAATGAAAGTACAGGTATGGTTAATAATATTAACTAATATAAATGGCAAATTAATTAAAGTAATTACGGCGTAACAATAATTTTCATTACAAACATACATCATATATAATATATATTATTATATTATTACATAATAATATTAATATTAAATATATATTATATTATTATTATTATTAATTATTAATTTTAAATATATAAATTATATATATATATATACATAATTATTAAAACACATACATATATATACAATTACATACACAATATAACATTACAACATCACACACACATACTATACAATAACATACATTACACACACACACACACACACACACACACACACACACACACACACACACACACACACACACACACACAACACACACACACTATGCATACGAAACTATTACTCAAACTATTTTTCTACTTATGAATGATATTTCCACCACCAGATATGTAATAATAATGTTGGATAAAACATCTGATTAATTATCGGAACAATAAATCACTAAAATTTAAACAAAAATATATGGTGGCAGAAAAAGAAGGTTTTGTTGCATTTAAAAGCAGTAACATTAATATGTTATTGTTGTTAAGACATCGCTTAGGTAATATACGCTTGCATGCTCGCAGCATACGCGTGATGTTTATACGAATATTGTTTAAAAAAAGAATGGGACACAATCAAACAAAACGTAATTTTAATACTTATAATAAATCATGTTATATGTGGGGCAATAGATAACACGAGTGAATCAACAGGTTTAGGTCCTACATTCGTTTTAACTTTCGTTTATCTTGTGTCATTGATTTGTCGCTACATCTGCAGGAAAAAACAACACATTTTCTAATTGACTAAAAATCATGAGTATCCAAATATGTTTAATACAATAGTTGGTTTTCGATTTGATTTGCTGCAATCTATATCGGCGACTTCCAACGCGTGCGCCGCTGACACGTCATTTCCGGCGCACATTTTAATTAAATCATGGACGATATCACCAAATAAAAATACGACCCATTTGAATAATTAAACAATCATAAAGAATACTATGCTGTCGCTTTAATGATATTAATTGTGTACTATTTAAACTTGAGTGAAAAAGAATGCTCGACCAATACATATCTCACTTTTGGAAAGTGTAAGTGCCTTCACACAGGACATGGGAATGAAGATGCACAATATACAATGGGTGATACTGTACTAAATACTACCTTAAAGGAAAAGGACTTGGGCTTAACTATTAGTGCTGACATGAAGGTATCAGAGCAGTGTGGAATTGCAGCAGCGAAGGGAAACCAAATTCTTGGATTAATTAGGCGAAATATAGTGTACAAAGAAAAAGAACTAATAATACCGCTGTATAAAACAATAGTTAGGCCTCACTTAGAATATTGTATACAAGCATGGAGGCCATATCGCAAGAAGGATATTGATATGCTAGAAAGAGTACAAAGGAGAGCAACCAAAATGATATCAAAACTCAGGAATATTAGTTATGAAATGCGTCTAAAAGAATGTGGCTTAACAACACTAGAAACCAGAAGATTGAGAGGAGATCAGATTGAAGTGTTTAAAATATTGAATGGATGTGAAAATATTGACAGAAATATTTTTTTCACAGTCAAGGAAGAGAGAAGGACTAGAGGACATGGAGTTACATTAGCAAAGAAGCAGTGTAGACTAGATATTAGAAAATTTTCATTTTCACAAAGAACAGTAAACGAATGGAACAGATTATCAGCTGATTGTGTAGGTGCTAGCAGTGTTAATATATTTAAAAATAAAATTGACATATCCTTAAGAAGGGCGGGGTATACTTAGATAGATAGGTTGGACTCTCGATAAGCCAAATGGCTTCCTAGTCCACCTGCCATGTAGAGTTGAATCTCTAGGTGGCAATCTTGTTAAATCTTGTTAAATCTTGTTAAATCACTTCAGCACCAGATCCGGTCGCTGCTAACAGGTGAAAAATAAAAACGATTGCGTGAATAATGTGTGTGGTCGCTGGTTGCGTTTGTCAAGTAGTCGTTCATTGTGGGTACATTTTAATCAGAAACAAACCGTGGCTAGGAAACGGTCGCTCAAGAGGAGTGGTCGCTCACGACAGAGGTCGCACAAGACAGGTTTTACTGTAGTTGCTATATTTATTATTATTATTTTATATTTTATGACTAATAGATAATTTTAGTTAATTATATGGACACAGGTATTTTTTTATTATTTATTTAAAATATTACTTGTGGATAGTATTCTTCTTATTGCATAATGTTTTAAATAACAGTGTGTTGTGAAGCGTCACAAACAATTATGGATGTGACGCTATATGAAATAAAATAATATTATTATTATATTATAATAACACTTATAATTTCCTGCAGATTATAGTGTTCATAATAATTAATTATTATTTTATTATTGATAATTAATTAAACTATTTCGCGCATGCGAATGCAGTAAGTAAAGTTTATAAGTATTCGCGCGCACAAACGCGCCGTCTAACGGTATTTTGTGTAAAACTAACTTACATAGCGATTTTACGGTAACCGCGGCGCCGCCGATGAAGATCTGCGCGGTTGTTTTGTGAATTTTACTCGTTAGAGGCATGCAAGTGATCTTTTGTAACATGGTGTATGTATATGGATGTAAGATAGTTAGCTCAGAAAGTAAAAGATAATATGCACAGTTCATACCGACCAGGTCGACATGAACTACGTCATTATGTTTCTAAAATGGCGTAGTCCATAGACTTTCGATGGCTATGCGTTCTAAAGAAATTCTGTAAACCGCTGACATTAAAAATAAGATTGTTGTTGGAAGTTGTTACGTTTTATTAACCGTATTATTAGGCCCATATCAACAAAGCGTTGACTTTTGTTTCCCTTTTAATTAAAACATCACCTTTCAGTGTCTGGTCTGGCCGTAGTCAGTTGAACATGTGTTGCTTTCGCGCTGGGCCGAAACGGGTTATCCTTACACGAGCGCTTGCAGACGGCGTGAGTTGGTGTAAACCTTCGTCCGTGGCGTCAGTTTGTCCGCTACGCTCACCGTCAAAAGCACACTGCCTCGGACGGCGTTACCGCTCGACTGCACCCGCAAGCGACGAGTATGAGCAGTGAACCGTGTAGGCTGGTTGTGCCGCCGCTCCCTGCTTGGTCATGAACTAACAGCTGAATTTGTTATCGTTGTGCTTGCCCAGGTCATGTGAACAATAACTCCAAAAATAGTCAAGAGACGATCCTGGCACGAGAGGCGCGGGGGGAGGGTGGAAAGTCACGACCAAGACTGCTGCCGTCAGGCCGCTGCCGACGCAAGACCACACACAATGAGGTGTTGGTTCGCCGTTAATTTCTGTGTGTGTGTGTGTGTGTGTGTGTGTGTGTGTGTGTGTGTGTGTGTGTGTGTGTGTGTGTGTGTGTGTGTGTGTGTGTGTGTGTGTGTGTGTGTGTGTGTGTGTGTGTGTGTGTGTGTGTGTGTGTGTGTGTGTGTGTGTGTGTGTGTGTGTGTGTGTGTGTGTGTGTGTGTGTGTGTGTGTGTGTGTGTGTGTGTGTGTGTGTGTGTGTGTGTGTGTGTGTGTGTGTGTGTGTGTGTGTGTGTGTGTGTGTGTGTGTGTGTGTGTGTGTGTGTGTGTGTGTGTGTGTGTGTGTGTGTGTGTGTGTGTGTGTGTGTGTGTGTGTGTGTGTGTGTGTGTGTGTGTGTGTGTGTGTGTGTGTGTGTGTGTGTGTGTGTGTGTGTGTGTGTGTGTGTGTGTGTGTGTGTGTGTGTGTGTGTGTGTGTGTGTGTGTGTGTGTGTGTGTGTGTGTGTGTGTGTGTGTGTGTGTGTGTGTGTGTGTGTGTGTGTGTGTGTGTGTGTGTGTGTGTGTGTGTGTGTGTGTGTGTGTGTGTGTGTGTGTGTGTGTGTGTGTGTGTGTGTGTGTGTGTGTGTGTGTGTGTGTGTGTGTGTGTGTGTGTGTGTGTGTGTGTGTGTGTGTGTGTGTTGTGTGTGTGTGTGTGTGTGTGTGTGTGTGTGTGTGTGTGTGTGTGTGTGTATGTATATGTGTATGTGTATGTATATGTGTATATGTATATGTATATGTATATGTATGTGTATATGTATATGTATATGTATATGTATATGTATATGTATATGTATATGTATATGTATATGTATATGTATATGTATATGTATATGTATATATATATTGATTATCAGAATACATATTAATATTAACACACACACACACACACACATATATATATATATATATATATATATATATATATATATATATATATATATATATATATATATATATATGTTAATATTAACATTGTCTGTTCACACACCATATACACTTACATAGAATAGCATACATGTATACTGTTTGTAAGAGAAAAAACACTTAACTATATTATTAACTTTATAAATACATAAAATACTACATTTGAATGACAACAGTTATATATGTATGAAGTTGCCAAATAAAATAATTAATATCATATTATTATTATTATTTTACCACACAAATAATAAATTAAGATTAATGTAAAGATTAATACTGGGCTAAAGTGGATATGAAAAAAAGTTAAAATAAACATCAAACATGATCAGCCATTGAAACAGTGTGTTTGCAATCCTCTAAGTAATATAAACGCTACTGTGAAAAGGTGCGTCTTCAGTACAGATTATTTAAATGCGTCCAGTGACGTTTTGCTAATAACACATAACGCTGCGTGAATAAGGTTGGTGCCTACAGTCGCCGGCTCAGCTGCATGTTCTCTGAACAAGTAGAGGTAACTGGAGGCGTCTAGCGGTCGTGTAAAGACGCAAACGTTGCTGCATGTACACAGGCGAAAGGTCTCCATGCAGTATCTTGAATGTAAGCTCAGCAACCTTTACAGAAATGCGTTGTTATATTGGTAGACATTGCCGTCGGCGCAAAATGGCGGTCGCTCTTTCACTACGAGCCTGCCGGGTTATAAAGCGTGCTGCAGCATTCTGAAGTCGAGCGTTTTTATTGTGTGCGTAGACCACAGAAAATGTTATATATATATATATATATATATATATATATATATATATATATATATATAATATATATATATATATATATATATATATATATATATATATATATATATATATATATGTATGTATATATATAAATGATGAGAATATATATATGTATATATATATATATATATATATATATATATATATATATATATATATATATATATATATCTGAATCTGAATGGGATACGTCGTAAAGAAGCCAATAGTGGCTATTATATACGACGGGGGTGTGTGCGCATGTTATTGAGTGTTTGAGCCGCAGGTCAGGCGACTGAAGTCAGTTATGGTTTCAGCCTGGACCTGCGACTCGTTTAGTTGGTTCCAGTCGGCTATTGTTTTTACAAAAAAATGAATTCTTAAATTGTTCAGTGTGGGCTGTGGGTACTATAAAACATCTGGTGTTGTTGGTTGTTAGTTGTTGGACAACATTTGAGGATACATGGTCGGGGAAGTGTTTAGGCTCTTGTTTGTTTTTTGGGGCCGGAAGAATGTTTCAGTGGGGAGAGCTGGGATAGATCCTCTAACAGTTCTGTACATGAATTTTAGTCTTTGGTCGCGTCGTCTATTGTCTAATGTGTCGAGGTTAAGGTTGGTGAGCATGGTTGTGACAGATCCTGGGTGTCTAGAGCGGTAGTCTCCAGTGATGAAGCGAGCTGCACGGTGTTGAATTTGTTCTAATTTGTCTATGTCCCCCCGATGGTATGGGTCCCACACTATGGCTCCGTATTCTAAGACAGCGCGCACAAGGGCAATGTATGCCGTCCGTTTGCTGTTAATGAGGCATCTGCGTATATTTCGTCTTAGGAAGCCAAGTGTGCTATTTGCTTTTTTTTGTTATTGTAGAAATGTGTGAGTGTCACTTTAAGTCATTAGATATGGTGATGCCAAGGCACGGGTTGGTAGTTACATATTCCAGAGTTCCATTGTTTAGGCTATAGAAGAATTGTGTTTTATTTTTTATGCTTAGGATGTGACATCTGTTTGTATTAAAATTCATCCTCCAGGTATTTGCCCATTTCCCAAGTTGCGTTAAGTCCTTCTGTAGCTAAATATGGTCGTTGAATGTCTGTATTTTCCTGTATAATAGGCAATCGTCTGCAAAGAGGCGGACTTGAGATTTTACAGAGGTTGGTAAGTCATTTATGTGACACAAGAAGAGCAAAGGGCCTAAGACTGTGCCTTGTGGGACGCCAGAATCAACGGGTATTTCTCTCGACATGTTACCGTCGAGTACGACTTTCATTGTTCTTCCAGTCAGGAATTTGTTTAGCCATTCAAGTATTGTGCCTCCGATTCCATAATGGGATAATTTTGTAAGGAGTTTTGAGTGGGGAAAATGCCTTGCTAAAATCTAACACTGCCATGTCTGTCTGGGTTCCGGTGTCGAAGGAGGAGAATAGGTCATGCATAGTGGTTAGAAGTTGTGTTTCACATGAGAAGCCTGCTCTGAAGCCGTGGTTAAGGTCTGTTAGGATGTTGTGTTCTTCAAGGTAAGTCATAAGGTGGCGGTAGATGATGTGTTCAAGAATTTTACATGGAACAGATGTAAGGGAGATGGGACGATAGTTTTCTGGTAGATGTTTATCTCCTTTTTTGAATACGGCCGACACGTTTGCAGTGCGCCAGTCTGAGGGTAGGACGGCTGTGTTCAATGACCGTTGGAAGATGTACCTGAGTGCTGGGGCTAGGGTGTCAGCACAGTTCTTCAAAATGACATTCGGGATTTGGTCAGGCCCACATGCTTTGTGGGGATTGATGGTTTTGAGTAACTTGCATACTCCGGCTGTGTTAATGTTAATATCACTTATAATTGGGTGTTGTGGAGGGTCAAGGTGTGGGGGAGCAGATCCACCATCTCTGGTGAAGACACACTGGAACTGGTCCAGGAGGATTTCAGCCTTCTCCTTGCTGTCACATACCAGTGAACCATTCTTTTTCAGGGGCCACTCCAATGTTGTCTTGTTTTCTGCTTTTAATGTATTTCCAGAAGGGTTTTGAGTTGTTTGTTTGGAGTCCTTGGGTTATGGTATTATTGATGTATTCCCATTCGGCTTTACGCATACTTCTCCTACATGTTTTTGGATGAATTTGTAGTTTGTCCAGTTGTTTGTTTCCTTATATCGCTGATGACCCACCAGTAGCCTGCAGCAGCTATGTCGAGGTCACGCGTGGCTGCACTCTTGCGTCTGACGAAGCCAGTCGACACGATACAGCCTAGATTCAGGATGGGCCTTGTCGCCGATGAATTCGCAAACTATCGGGTGTACATTTCGGCAGTAATTATTGTCGACGGGGTCACATGGTACAGGCGTGACGGCCGATCTCACCTTGGTGGCTCCGCTATCGATCACGTTTATGTCAACCCACGAACTCTTCTACAAGAACGCTACTAACATTGTTGGCAAACTACAAGAGATTGACGTTTTCTTTAGCGATCATGACTACAAGTTCACTGGGGTAATCGAAACACTGCTACGGGGGGAGGGATATTCGTGACAACGATATATTACTAAATTCGTAGCCCCTACAACGTACACAGAAGAGGCAGACTCGTCGCCATTGTACGCGGCCAACAACAAGACATGTCACGGCGATGGTGCCTGGGTTACTGCGAGTGACACGTACAACATCAAACGGATAATGGACCGGGAGACTTTGGAAATTATGTGGACACAAACACGCTTGATGAACCAATTCAAGAATCTAGCGGGCCTCAAATTCCTTCTCCGTCAAGTGTATGAACCATTCACAGAAAACCAATCGTAGACTGACTTATTATTATTATATTAATTCCAACATTTGATCTTTTCTTAGTTTTACCGCTGGAATGGCCGTCCACAAATATATGTTATTTATATACCTACTTCTTGTTTACATACTTGTTTATGTTGTGTACAAAGGTACCTACGTGATTCAAATATTATGTTTTATGCACCCTCCTCAGTGCAAAGTGAATATCCATTCTATGTATGGACAATAAAGTTATTATATGGGACAAAGGCTATACCTAGGGTATGTGTCCGTCTCGACGTGAACACCCGGTCTCGACGTGAACACCCGGTCTCGACGTGAACACCCGGTCTCGACGTGAACACCCGGTCTCGACGTGAAACACCCGGTGGGCGATTGACCCATCACTGGAACTGGGCAGTAAATCTAATAATGATAACAGTAAGTGGTGACTTGTGGGCGATATAAATTGCCTAGACATGCAATGGACACTGTCAAACAACACAATAGGTCTGTGTCCAATTCATGTTGTGTCACATATTCTGACCTGTGTCGTGACTCTCGTGAGATGTTATCTGGACAGGACATTGCGCAGTGTATCGCTGACCACGCGGTCAACGAGTACAGTTGGAGCACGTGGCACCGATTGTGTATAATTAAAAGGAAACAGCCAATTAAGCCGTCGAAATCTACCCACGAAGTCTTGTATTGTGTGAACTGCTATATGCCAATTGACCAACGCAGAAACAGCTAAAAGTCGTGTCTATATTCTATAACTACCGCAAAGCGGACTTAGTCACCTAAGAGGACACGCATTGTCTTGTACAGCTTGATCATTTCTCACTTATAACACATTGCTGAGAAGTTTGATATATTTTGTGACATTCTGTGTGATGCCATAAACGAATGCGTTGTGTATTCGTGTATGGAAATACCCAGTATGATATGATAATTATAAATTATGATCGTAGCATTGAAAAGACAGTACAAACAAATCATGGAAATGCATACGGTCGTTATCGTACTTGCTGAACTTGTAACTGCTTCAAAGAAACTTAAAACAGTTTAGTAACGTTACTACATATTGAGCCATCGGCTCATTCGTACAGCTGAGTGAACTAGTAATAATAATAATGTTTATTTTAATCACGATAGACTTTAAAAATACATACGATTGTTACTTGCATAAGTGTCGTGAGTTTTAACATAAATGACGTAGTATTACATAAATACTAAACAAATAAATTAGATAAAATATATATTGCATAATGAAGTAAAGATACTGAATATATATATATATATATATATATATATATATATATATATATATATATATATATATATATATTATATATAAATTAGAAATATTTAAATTACATAAATTAATAATATTGACAAATATATAGAAATATGTAATTAAATAACAAATTAATAAAATAAAAACATAGTGTTAAAATTGTCATAACATTGTTAAGATGCTCAAATGTTCAATGTTACTGTCTCATGCCATGTCCTGCAAGGATGTTCACTTACTGGTGCAATGTAGAGGGAACGAAATTGCCATGGTTCGTCGCCGCAGCACAGGATTCGAGCCTAGTTTCCCTTAGCCGAGTGCACGACGCAATGGCTACTTGCTAACCAACCATTTTGTGGTTGTGGTTGTTCTTGTTTATGGATTATCGTGAGGTTACAAGTTGGACAAATGCTGTAGGCTCAGTAGAGGTCATTAATAAAATGTTATTGTTTCATAATATTCTGCATTTCAACATGAACTTGATGAAGTAATGTTTATAAACTGTTCACAGTGTTTCGTTACCGACTCCGACATCTCTTGTGCCAAATGCAAGGCTGCTTTCTGCGTTACCTTCCACAGGGATAAAGTGCAAGATGAAGAAGCTGCTCACGTTACTCCGCCTAACTATGTTCAGTGTAGATATGTGTATTATGTGACACATTCAGCGAGACAAGTTATGTAATAAATTAGAAATTAGTGTAAGCGGATGATGCATGTGATATATTGAAGCCTTTGTAGGTTCTGTATCTTTACAGTTAACTGACACGTACAGTTTTGTTCGAGCAATGAAATGATGTGTCCTTGTCTATTAAAACTGCAGTGTTCATGTCACGTTCACAGGGACTGTATCTTCAGAGAGCGTAGATATGTTGCTGGGTCATCTTCAGTTAAACGAAGCTTGTAGTTATGCATACACATGTGTGTATTTTTTCAGGTGCAAGATTTCTTAAATAAAACAATTCAAAGTATATGCAATAACTACAATAATTCATCAAGCACATTATGTCAATATTATTGTGTATTCATGCCAAGCATTTAAATAAATAACAAATAATAATTACTAGTAATGTTTAACATTTCTAGAAGTAATTGCATTATTATTAATTATAATTAGGAATAGTAGTAGTGATATTTTATTCACAATATGTCATAAAACAGGAGTACACTAAATAGCATGAACAATCACCTTATTAACATAGTGGACCTGTAACAATATAAATAACACACAAATAAATATTAAATACAAGCAAATCTATTAGAACGTAGTTCTAGCCTCTAGGCCAAGTCCAAGGGCTAAGGTCAGGGCACGCATTAACTGAGAGCACAGAATGACAGATCGGTTAAACTTAAATGTCATGATTTTTTAAAGGCGCAAAACTATATTTTGCGTCGAAGCACACCACAAATTTCTTCACATCTGGCTAACATAAATCCCATAGATTAGGTTAAACACAAAATATTTTCACATACCACACACACACACACACACACACACATATATATATATATATATATATATAGCGCTTAAGCCAATAATTTGGTAACACGCACACGATTCCATCGATACCCACGTGACACAACGCCTACGCTAACTAGGTTAGCAATGATGAAATTTCAAAACTTTTGAATGGCTCAAAACCATATTTGGTGCCCGCGCACACCAAACATTTCTTCACTACAGATTAAAATAAACATCTTAAATTACCCTAACACAAACATTTTCAATATACCTACACCTACATTGCTTAACCCGACTTGTTTTGTGACGCACCCACGTAATTTCACAGAGATACAACCCATGACAACGGTAACACTTCACGCTGTTTGAATCACTCAAATCCATCTTTGGAGCCCGCGCACACCATTGAACAATGTTTACGCCGCCACATAATCGGTTAGGTCACTGCACTCCAGCGAACACAATTTACTGTGTATGCCATACACAAGGTGTCACGGGGTGACAGGGCTTTCAGTGAGGCAGCCCCAAGTCTGTGGAATGCTCTACCGCACCATCTGACATTAACTATGACCAATGCTGCTAGTAAAAATAAAGACATCTATTTTCAAGAACTTTTTGTACAGTGCTGTGAGTGACGAATTTGGAACAGCGCTTTATAAATGACACGAATATGATTAGAGCAGCTCATTATTTCAACCAGTCCTCTGGTTTATGCAGCTATAACGACACACCCTGCTTCGAGAATAAAACAAGTGTTTGCAACACAGAAACATGATGTCACGTGATGGCTAATGAACAAATAGTGGTTCTGTCGATAGTATTTGAAACGTGACGCCATTTGGTATTGTTACCATATTTTTAAAGTTTTAAAGCCTGCTTTCACACGTAAGAAATTATTTTTTTATCCTGTATTCACATCTGTAAATAGGGGTGCATGTTTACTAGGCAGTGCACGTCTATAAACTTGTTTGGTATAGTTTGGCTTGGGTTGGACTTTTGCATAACTACAAAAGTAAAGGTTGTATAGAAAGCTAGTTAAGGTTGCTTTTGGGGCCAAGGACACATTAGTCACCCCAGAGTTCAAAACAGACATGCGTGGAAACGTCTGCTGGGTAAACAAATAATTGTGTCTGCCGGGTGTGTCTGCCTCTGTATAGAATGTGTACTGCGTTGCCAACGGGCACTGCCCTTACACCTACTCATGCTGATGTTGTTGTCAGAACGTAATGTTAAATAAAAACTTCAAACTTAGCGAACATACATCCTCGTGGCTTGCTAAAATCGTGGGACTTATGGAACAAAAAACACCCGATATATTTTTAAAACAACATTTAATATTCTTCTCTCCATTCAATTCACGAAGGTGCAATCTTAACAGGTTCACACTACAGTGGCTGCAGTAAGACCTGGTGTGATTAAAGCTGTTGGCTGAAAGTGCACATGAGTTGATGTTATTTATCTTCATGCTGTGGCTCATGTTAAATGATGTTTGGTTCATGTAGTATTTAACATGGTTGCCCATTCCTTCTGATGTGCTCATAGCTGGGAGTGACCTCCCTCAGGTATGACCTTCCAGCTGACCTCTACCCCATCCTTCTTGACCTCTGAAAAGAATTAAATCACAAGGTTATTGCCGGTGCTCTGGTTGCATGAGTCGTGCTTGATATAAGTACCATTTTGCTAAACTAACTGCTGATAATGGGGTACATACAGGTGCCCAGAGGAGAGTTACTCAGTGGACAGTTAGTCAGTGGTCAAGCGAAAATATGGACAGTTGCGTAGTGGCCACTAAGATCATTAAATGTGACTTTACCTCCAACATTATTATTTATTATTACTATTATTATTACAAGCACTTATAAATCACCATATCTTCAGGATCAGCCAGTTCATAGGCACGTACACACATTACAATAAAACATACATGGAATCATATAACAGTTAAATAGAAAAAGATCTAGAATTGTATATCATGGTACATTTTATAATAATATATATATTATATATATATATATAAATTAATTTTAAAAAGTTAGAAATATATATATATAAATATATATATATATATACATGTGTAACCCAAGTAATTAAGATGTATTATATTGTTTCTGAGGTATTAAGTCAATTGCGTAAATATAAATAGATAAGATTATTTTAAAAAGTAAAACATTATAATTAATATATAATAAAATAATAATACCTAAATTAATTTTAAAATATAAATTAGTTATAAAAATAATACTGATAATATTAATGATTAAGAAAATATATTACCATGAGAGTGTCACACAGAACAGTTCCTCATTGGAAGTACGCTAATTTAAATAAATGTGTCTTGAGAAGTCTTGAATTTTGCTAAAACGTCTGACTGATGAATGTTTTCAAGCAAACTGTTCCAAAGTTCTTTGTGTAAGGGCAGGCACATGAGAATCAAACGCTGGCTGTAAGAGTTGGTAGTGCTAACTCACCATTTATCTACTGATCCATGTCAGTGTAAGCCTTCATTACTTTCACTCACTTACCCACTTTCTTCTCCTTTAGCAGTTTTCCCAGGTGTAGTGTGACATTTTGTGCAGCTGCTATGAACAGGTATTCGGGTACGCCCTGCAAGATACACAGTCACAATTTTTAACAACAAAATTAATATGAAACACTTTAATGGCCGAAGAAATATCTACTGCATAAAATGGCCATAACTGTTTGCAAATTCTTTGATAAGCCTACTGTTATCACACCAGCGGTAGAATTACATTACAAATACACTACCACAAAATAAAATAAAAGGTTAATTTACTTTGTAAATAACATGACTGTTACCTAGGTTGTGATCTAGAAATCATTGAAAAATAGGTACAGTAGTACTGAAATTGCACATGAGTTGATGTTATTTATCTTCATGCTGTGGCTCCTGTTAAATGATGTTTGGTTCATGTAGTATTCAACATGGCTGCCCATTCCTTCTGATGTGCTCATAGCTGGGAGTGACTGTGCTGTGTACTTTCAATTATCTTTATAAGTAAAACATAAATAATAAATCACTTCTGTGGCAAGGGCAGTGCAGTTTGTCATTAATTGGATGAGTGTGCTAAAAAGCAGTGTCTCTGTGTTCAGGAATGTTTTAAACACCGCATCAATCTGATGCAATGTCAAAGTCAACTATCAATCAACATGTGCATTTATATAACTCATTATAATACACTTGTCAGTTAATCCATTCACCCCAAAATAGACGAGACAGAAGGGCCACCACCTCCATACCTTATACACACACTTCACTATATCCAGGGCAGTCAAGTAAGCATTAGCATTCTCCCGCAGGGTCGTCAGTATCTGAGCCTCTCTCTGGTTGCGGTGACTGATGTAGCCATTGACGTGTGTAACCGGGTCGTTGACAACTGGACCGTGGGCAGGGTAGATGACCGCTGGATTCAGGGCTAGGATGGTGTCCAGTGATTTCATGTAGTCATAGAGGTCTTCAAATACCTGCACGGGGCAGCAGCGGAATGTAGGAACCAGACACACAGGGAAGAGTCACAGAGGAAAATTATAGTCTTTTATATCACAATTACACATTGTGTTTGTTTGCTGCATCACAAAGTTCATATTTGTTTACTTATATTTCCTCTTCTTTCAGTTGTATAAGAAATATAATTTAAAATAGATAATAATATCTTCTACTCAATAACTATCTAATTCTGTTAATCGCCTTATTTTCTGATATCCCAGTAGATTTGTATACTGTTTGCCTCTCTACGGTATGCAGTATGTTCCATATATTTTATACAGTATACAGTACACTATGTTCTTTTCTAGAGTTGTTGCACATACAGCTGCTCTGTGCAGGAAATGTATGGTCATGTACCAGTGGCGCAACCCTGTAGCTTGTTGCGACAACACCATTGATCGACTTCTACCAACTACTCTTTTGAACGTGCGCTTTTCAAACTGAAGAGAAAGCCAGGATGTGTTGAAAGTCGTCTTTTCATTCAATTTTGAAATTTACATGGCCTTGGAAGACTCGAAAGATCCTTTTAGTATGTTAATTGCCAATCTAACATATATCATACCGGTTTTTAAAAACCAGATTGGAAACTGTATAGTAATACTGGCTTCAAGATTATAAAATATAAGGGCACTGATTGATATGCGTGTACAAGTGTATACAGGTCTAATTATTACTATCGCTACATCCAAACACTTCAAAATTTAAAAAACTGTCTGAAAATGTAGAATGTTAAAAAATTATTACTTTTGGTATATGAAAAAAACATTCACTATACATTCGGACATTATTGTTGTCAATTTGTAGGGGTCCAAAACAAGCAGAGCCAAAGTGCCTTGTCCTCGTTGTTATAGTGTCCTAGTACAGCATTATGGGCCCAACATGTATTGCATAAAATGTGTGTATTGTTTTTATAATTATGTTTGGTTTACTGTTGTTCCATTTTAAAATTCCAATTCTCAAAAAGAAAAATTATGTTTCAATTAAATGTTTTTTGTAAAAATACAACTTTTTTTCTTAGATTAGAAAGCACATCTTGTTCAGCCAGTGAACTGTGTGTGTTTGCACCTGAGTGGAGATGAATATTCTGCACTGACATCATTTGATTATAACTGCCATTTGATGAATAATATAATTTAAAACTTCCTAAATTTCTAAACATTTGCTTCCACATAGTATGTATTTAGTCAGTCAAAATTGTTTGTTAGATTACAGGTGAAAGTGCTCATGTAGTTTCCCACACAGTGCGGATGAGGGGTGACCAAAGGTAACCCAGCTAGGCTTTTTTGAGACGTCGCCAGATGATTAATACCAAGCATAGCTTTACACAGAAACCTGTCCGTCATTTGGATGGGTAAATCCCATTGTGGACAGGTAGAAATATCACTAGACGGGTGGTTAACAAAATGAAGGGGCAAAAAGTCTTCCACAATCATAGGTATTGTCAGCTATGCCTTGAAAATGGGAGTCACAAGTGTGTTTGTAGTTTATTTCAAGCCATGAAGCAGATCTTATCTGTCTACCAAAAACATGTTTGACAAATGTTATTCTGCATAAGGCCCTGATACACACTTACAGCTCATTTTCATGACCAGGTTGACATGTACAGTGACACATACTTACACAGGTTCCTTCCCCAAGTACACAGTCACCCGTAAAGAGAGCTCTCTCGACATCTAACATCAGCACCAGGTGATCGTCTGTGTGTCCGGGTGTATAAACAGCCCTACACAACACCAATATCAAGTATTCATGAACATTTTCAACTTGAAAGAATAAAATGTTCCAAAAAATTTCTCGTTTCACAACAATTTTTTTTTTACTCACATCGATGTGAGTAAAATTATTAATAGTTGTGAAAAAAGAAATTTGTGTGACCAAATATCTAGGTTTACAACAAATAATCGGTGCCTGAGTCAATGCAGAATATCGATATATATATATATATTTATCTATATACAGTTTATATATATATATATATATATTATATATATATATATATATATATATATATATATATATACAGTTTATATAGATAAATTATATATAAAATTATATATACAACCCCTGTAAAAGGCCTGTACATGTATATCAATAAAATTCTTGCTATATTATATAGCAATAATTTTTAAATTCATGATTCATTCACATTAGTGAACAAATTTGTTTGTGCAAGATTAAGTTATTTTCAATTCTACAATAAAATATGTCAGACAGGCTAACAAGCATTCATTGCAAATCATCACGAGAACAGCTTAAAATAATAGGCGTCATAATGAACATTGATTCTGAAGATATTACTTAAAAACAAATTACTGTCATTGCCCCCAAATGTGCTTCACCCATGGGTTCACTACCCCCGGTAAATGAGGGACAGAACAACTATATAATTTTAATATATGATATTATGGTTAAATCAATTTTTTTTTAATCAGAATTGTGATAATTTTTTGTATTAAATTATTATATCTACAATAGTACAATTACATTTCTACAGACGAACACTATTTCTAACTTTGAACATTTTATATACATACGTATCATGCAAAAACGTTTAAATTTCCCCTGATAAAATATAACGCAGTTAGTTAGCTAAACTGGGAGTCTGTCACTCCTCACGTATGAAATGCGTTTAAACAAAGTAACATTTACCTGAGTGTGGCTCCGTCTGTCACAAATGTGTGTCCATCTTCCACGAATGTGTACCTGACACCGTCTCCTAGTGATACGTCTTTGCTATCTTTCCGCTGTAGTTTGCTTATTCTGATGTCGCAGCAGTTGTCAACTTGTGAGAAAACATCACAACACTTAAAAGTGTCTCTTCATCACATTTCAAACAATCTCCTGTTACAGCAATAAATTAACCCACATTTTTCAAAATACATTTTGTAACAGTTTCTTTCCATCAAAAAGTGCTAGAGAGTTAAACGATACATACATTGAGGATGCCACAGATAACACACTTTACGACACCACTCATAGAAATAACACGCTTTACGACACCATTCAATAGAAATAACACACTTTACGACACCACTCAATATAAATAACACACTTTACGACACCACTCAACAGAAATAACACACTTTACAACACTACTCAATAGAAAGGAAACAAAATTTTTTATTGTCCTGGAGGAAAACAGTGGAAATGGAAATAAAACAACTGTGCCTATGCCAAGGCAAAGCAGACTGCAGCCACAACAAAGTGGAAAACCTTTCTTTCCATCCCATAAGCCAGTGCACACTTGAAGAGTAACAACAACGTCAATGAAATATTTCCAAGCAGGGGCTTAGCCAGAGACCTGTCTGCTTGTCTTCAAGACAAGCAGATAACTGACCCACCCAGAGAGGTAATTACAATTGATGTGATCAGTGGACCTCAGATGGGGTCATGTGTTCCCTAGATTAACTAATGGTTCTAAGTCTAAGCTAGGGACCACATTACTGTCTAGTGACTAAATCAAATGGTTCAATAAATAAATACTGAACTGTAGCAAAAAATGGCTATGAATGACATGAATGGCGCCCAGACAAGTTGTTGTCATGCTAAAAGACACACTTGAGTAATACAAGACTGGCAAACTGGCTTGTTTCCAAGTCTAACACCTAATGATTCTTATTACATGGCATAAATGCATCAAAAAGTTGTTTCTGCTTATGAGTAACTTAAACTGCTAAAACTGTGTTAACTTATGAGCAATTTTACACACGTAATGTAATCAATAGTATTCGATGTTGCCGGGCACGCATGAAAAATGTGACATCAAATGACAATGATAAGAAAAGTAAAACATATTCTGGCACTGTCACTCATGATTCATCGGTCTTTTCACAAAGAGGAATGAGAAGATCGCACCTTCAATGACATCCCTGCAGATCTCCGCTACACCTCCGATGTGATCCAAGTGATGATGGGTGAGAATTATCTCCTGTATCGCAGTGTTGTGATTCTGGAGAACTGTCTTGAGGTTTGATAAATATTCCGGGTAGCCTTTCTCCCCTGTGTCTATCAGGATCCGCCTGCACAAAATGTTCAAGATATATGCATTTATGTGCTACTGAATATTAAATCATATTGATGTTACCTGCTACAATAAAGTGAGTATTAAGTTGTGTCTATGTGACCTGCTGCCACAAAGTATCTGCGAGTATCAAATCGTATTTACTTTACCTGCTGTCACAAAGTGTCTGTGAGTATCAAATTGTATTTACTTGACCTGCTGTCCCAAAGTGTCCGTGAGTATCAAAATCATATTTACTTGACCTGCTGCCACAAAGTATCTGTGAGTATCAAATCGTTTTTACATGAGCTCAAATCAAAGTGTCTGTGAGTATCAAATCGTATTTACTTGACCTGTTGTCACAAAGTGTCCGTAAGTATCAAATTGTATTTACTTGATCTGCTGTCACAAAGTGTCTGTGAATATCAAATCGTATTTACTTGACCTGTTGCCAGAAAGTGTCTGTGAGTATCAAATCATATTTACTTGACCTGCTGCCACAAAGTGTCTGCGAGTATCAAATCGTATTTACTTGACCTGCTGCCACAAAGTGTCTGTGAGTAACAAATTGTATTTACTTGACCTGCTGCCACAAAGTATCTGTGAGTATCAAATCGTATTTACATGAGCTGCTGTCACAAAGTGTCTGTGAGTATCAAATCGTATTTACTTGACCTGCTGTCACAAAGTGTCTGTGAGTATCAAATCGTATTTACTTGACCTGCTGTCACAAAGTGTCTGTGAGTATCAAATCGTATTTACTTGACCTGCTGTCACAAAGTTTCTGTATCAAATCGTATTTACTTGACCTGCTGTCACAAAGTGTCTGTGAGTATCAAATCGTATTTACTTGACCTGCTGTCACAAAGTGTCTGTGAGTATCAAATCGTATTTACTTGACCTGCTGTCACAAAGTGTCTGTGAGTATCAAATCGTATTTACTTGACCTCCTATCATAAAGTGCTGTGAATATCAAATCGTATTTACTTGATCTGCTATCATTTAAGTGTCTATGAATATCAAATCGTATTTACTTGACCTGCTATCATTTAAGTGTCTATGAATATCAAATCGTATTTACTTGACCTGCTGTCACAAAGTGTCTGTGAGTATCAAATCGTATTTACTTGACCTCCTATCATAAAGTGCTGTGAATATCAAATCGTATTTACTTGACCTGCTATCATTTAAGTGTCTATGAATATCAAATCGTATTTACTTGACCTGCTGTCACAAAGTGTCTGTGAGTATCAAATCGTATTTACGTGACGTGCTGCCACAAAGTGTCTGTGAGTATCAAATCGTATTTACTTGACGTGCTGCCACAAAGTGAGTATTAAGTCATAATTATTTGACCTAGTTGCAAACACAAAGTGAATATTAAGTCACAATGTCTTACAAAGTCTCATTTCACTAGAGAGCCTTTGTGGATGGTCAATGATGGGTTATTTGCTGTTGTCCGTGGTTCCCTAACATCTAAACTGAGACAGGACCAATACAGTGTATATAAGTTGATCTCTGAGTCACTAGGCATACACAGTCCCTGATGGTGAGAGCCAAATGCACTAACCAGGGCCGGGAGCTAAAGAGAGGGTGCCAGTTACTAGGTTTTATTTGTTTCATTTAATCTTTACGTTTACAAGATACAAGATACAAGAAGCTTTATTTAACGTCAGTTTACATGTGAATTGATAACATTAGCTCATCTGAGCTATTTTCCGACAAACAAGTGTAAAGCAACGAGACATAAAACATAAAAAACATACAGAGTATTTAAAATGACAGCAATAAAACATATAAAATACGTGTAATGAGTACAAAATAAATAATGCATGCATGTATAATAATAATATGTTTTTTGTTTTGTTTTTTTACTTTGGGCAATCATAGCGATTGAAAATGGTACATAAAACATGCAAAGTATATTAGTTAAAATAGAGTAAAATAATATATAATTTAAGACATTAGCATACGTATAAGTTAAAATGTAGAGAGTATATGATATGTATATATAAAACTAATTTAAATAATTTAAGACATTAAAACATATTTCTGTGATTATTTGACTAAACTTTTTAAATAAAAAAATACTTTAAAACATTAAAATAAATAGACTAAATTAAGGCTTTACAATATTTTACACATATCCATATTGCATGTATACAATGAAACCTATATTCATAATATTGGCATAGCGACAAACATGTTAGCTGTTAGCTGTTTACCTGCATATAGAACAATTGCATGATGGGCCATCCCAATTCCGGATCAGTCTGCAAAACTCGCCGTAGTTTACTATTTTTCGCATTTCATTTGGCAGGCTGTTCCAGATCCGGGGCCCATCATGAACAAATATTTAGACGTGTTTGCCTTAGGGACAACTGCAGTGTTATCCTTTCGTATGGAATACTGGGAACATTTTAGCATGATGACATTTTGAATAAAAGTTGGAGCAATATTATTTACAATTTTGAATACTTCGCATGCCATTTCTTTTATCCTTTTAGCGTGGAGGTGTTCGGTGTTCGGTGTTAGCGGTCTTTAAAAGGTCATGATGCGTGGATGAATAATCATTGTAAATAAATCGAAGTGCTCTCTCCTGAATTTTTTCTAGTTTTTTGGTGCTAGATTGGCTACAAAAATGCCAGATCAAAGGACAGTAGTTGAAGTTTGATGTTATGAATGATTTGAAAATTGCAAGTTTCCCTTGTCGAGTAAGGAGATGACCGAGACGTTTTAAGACCGCTAACTGTCTAGCTGCCTTTTTGCAGATGTTAGCGATATGTGTGTTAAAAATTAACGAATGATCAATCTCAATGCCGAGAAGGACAACAGAGTTTTCACAGTGAATGGTAGTGTTTTCAAAAGTAAAATTTGTTATGTCCCTTGTTCCCCTCTTGCCGAAGCTAATTGCTTGGAATTTGGATGGGTTAGCCTTCATCTGGTTGATATTGAACCACTGTAATGTAGAAGTACAATCTTGTTGCAAGGTGTGAATGAGAGTGTCAGAATTTGAGTGAGCATAAGACAGGGTGTTATCATCAGCATAATTGTAGAGAGAGGACTTATCCAAAAAGTGAAAAATATCATTAATAAAATCATTGAAAAGAAGAGGGCCAAGAATAGAGCCTTGGGGTACACCTCTGACGATGTCAGCCCACTCACTGTAGTGAGGTCCTAATTTCACTCGCTGTTTCCTGTTGCTGAGATAATTACTAACTAAACTGCATGATTTATCAGAAAGGCCATAAGCATTGAGTTTACCTAAGAGCAGGCTGTGAGGGAGGCAATCAAAGGCCTTTGTCAAGTCCATGAGAATGGCTGCGACATACTTATGGCTGTCAAGTGCCTTGCGCCAATCCTCTACTAGTCTCAATAGAGTGGACTGACACCCCATGCCCGGCCTGAAAGCACCGAGGAAAGGGTTGAACATATTCTCAAAATGAGTGCTTAATTGGGAGTTGATGGCCTTTTCAAATAGTTTAGAGATGAACGGGAGAATGCTAATCGGTCTGTAATTTTGCTTGTCTAAAGGATCTTTTTTCTTATACACCGGGATGACTTGCGCTTCTTTAAGTCTGTTTGGGAAGGCTGAGGTCGCAAATGAGAGGTTTATTAATTTTGCAAGTGGTTCCGAAATTGTTTTACTACAAGATTTTATGATTTTTGCAGGGATGCCATCGACCCCAGTGGCTTTTTTGAGTTAGATTTAGTGATGAAAGTATATATGATCTCAGAGGTGACGGGACTAAAATCAAAAGCAGTAGGAGCAGGGATGTGGTCTGTTATTTTTTTGGATGCTGGGGTGGTTTAATATGTCATCCGGGATAGGTACAGATGATATGTCTTGGGCGGCATTTACAAAGAACTCGTTCAGGGTACTCACAACAGAGATTTGGTTTGATATGATATTATCGTTTTTTGAGAGTATTATTACAGGGTCTTTTAAGAGCCCTTTGTTTGACAAAAATGGTTTTACAGTTGGCCAGAAGTTTGTATGACTACAACATGCATGTTGAAGGTTTACTGCCTGCCAATTTGTGTTTAGTTACTTTATCAAGCTCGTAATAATGTTCTCAATTAGAACGATTCTGCCTACAACGGTTAACATGGTAAGCTACACATTGCATTTCAATAATGTAACTGCAATAAGGTAACTGCAATAGACAAGCAGCAACAGTAGCTACAACAGCATAGCGTGTCCCTTGGTTAATTTTACTTATGGGGCCTTTATCTTAATCATTAACTACATTGACTAGTCAGTAACATATATTGACTTTCATTGTGAATCGTGATTACAACGGTAGTCGTTATGATCTCTCGGTAATCTTATACTTAACTGGCTTAAATTATTACGGCCTTTTAAAACCGTTTTTTTCACCTTATATCGATGTGTATGTGTTCGCCATGTGATTCTACATCACCTCCAGTACAAAGAAGCCAGATTAAAATACTTTTATTTGTGTTTTCGAAAAATGTAAACACGCCGAGTCAAAGTAAACAACGCAATGTATATGGCGTGAGCATTAGGCGCCTGCCATTGTGTTGTTTACTTCGACTCGGCGTGTTTACATTTTTCGAAAACACAAATAAAAATATTTTAATCGGGCTTCTTTGTAGCGGAAGTGATGTAGAATCACATTGCGAACACATAAGGTGGGGGGGGAAACGGTTTTAAAAGGCCGTAATAATTTAGGCCAGTTAAGTATAAGATTACCGATCTCTCATTGAACTAGTCAGTCTTGGATGTAAGATTGCGTGAGATGATGACAATGCAATTTATTGACAAAACAAGGATATCCACAAATGACTTGAGCTTGAGTACACAAGTGTGTCTGCACTACGATGGTCTGCACGAACGTGAGCTGATAATCACGTGAAAGTGAACTGCGCACCTTGCACCCGTTCCGACAAGGTACGTATTGGTACCTTGTAGCGTCATCGGGCCAGGGTTGCATCCCAATATACGTATTATTCTCGATGACAGTTGCTCAACGCGAGGAATGAATGTGGTTGTCATTTTAGTGGATAGTAAGTTTACGTCGCACTGATTTTTAAGCTACATCATAACAAAAACATAACTTCAACATCGCTCAGTACGTGATCATGTGATATGCATGTGATCGTGAAGATCTATTTGACTGCATACGGAACGATAGGGACTACAGACCAGCCACCCATTGGTGCCGAGGGAACAGTTCCCTATTCATGCTGTCATAGGGAATACAATTGAGCACCCGGGCATGCGTAAGTGAGTGGTTCTAATAGGACGTATTTCACGCTTAGGTGATTGTCTGCCCGTGATTGTCTCGGTACACGTGTAACTCACATTTGAATAAGCAAACATTGGCGCAGCGTTACAACACAAATGTTGCCACAAGTTAGCAACAAATGCAACTTAATGGCGTAATGTATTTAACGAGTTTATGCACATGAACAGTGTTTTGCAACTCCAGTAAACATGTTCTCTTCAAATTTGAACTCGGAATGGGGTCATAAACGCATAGCATAATTTCCCCAGGCAGTAAGGATCGCTCAATAGTGCTGCCATCTCACGGAATATGGGTAATCGATATTAAGTAAATCGCCGTTTCCGTCCGAAAGCTGGTGATTTGACAACGCGTGGTAAAATATTCGGAAAGGGTCAGGGAAAGGGTTAACACGGAAGGTGAGTTAAAACCACTGAAAGACGATTTAAATTCATGTTTTGTCTTCAATTGTAGATTAAGGGGCAAATTTATATGTAGTTTTATACTGTATGTTAAGAGCTAGTGTAGATGAATTATTGACAGAAATATTTTGTCTCGGTTAAGGAAGAGAGAGAAGGGCTAGACTAGAGGACATATGGAGTATATACAGCCAACATCAATGTTGTGATGATTATGCTGATTTGTGGAGGTTGCAGTAGACACTTCTGAAATGTAGTGTGGGCAGCAAACATGGACTTGAAACAGTCCAGGGACTTGGCTGCCACTATTTCCTGGGGCAGGCTGTTCCATTCGGGGATGGTCCGGGGGAAGAATGACATCTGTCTGTACTGTGTCCTGCAGTAGGGGATGTTGTAGCTGTGTGTGTTGTTCTTTCTGTGGCTTGATCTGATTTCTGTTGGCTGTGGTAGGTATTCAGAATCAATGGTGACGAGGTGGTGGTGAAATTTGTAAAACATTTCAAGTCGAGCTTTTTTACGGCGTTGTTGGAGTGTGGGAGAGAGAGTCGATGATGGAGTTGATGCAGGATGTCTGGTGGTGTTACAGTTAGTTACACTATTAGCAAAGAAGCAGTGTAGACTAGATGTTAGA
>JAODUO010000460.1:205000-225000 GCA_025642075.2 Ridgeia piscesae
ATCTGGGTCGTTGATTTTTGTTAATATTATTAATTGTTTAGCGTTAGTGTTTTTTTTAGTGTGAAGTACATTACTTTAACATAACAATATTTCATGGCATTTCTTCGGAGAGCATATTTTGAAAACATAGCAGCGTATTTCTTTCATTTGTTTGATGTCTAGTTAATGTTTTGATAATCTGTCATTGGTGTAGGTGGGAGGTTTCAAGGATGAATACTACTTGAAAGAACAGACCGGCAAGTCTTGGATTCAGCCGACGTCGCATGGAAAAACAAGGTGAGAAAATGGGTTTCTATAGGATAAAATATTCCCTAGATCCTTCCAACACCGGTACTTATCTTTATCTTCTAAATGTAGTTTACGTGACATAGTCAGTTCCTGATTTATATTGCAGTGTATATCATTTGGCATGATACATTTGAGGCTAGAATGGGTATATATTAAAGGAACACGATCCACAAAATCACGTTTTTTGGCAAGTCTGAAACAGCGTTCACAACATGAGTTCACGAAATGAAAGAACATTTGTAGTATGACTAGCTATATTAGCAATGTGAGACACTAGCTGGTTTAACAGCAAACCTGTTTGAGTTCCACATGGTTGTGAAGATTTCACATATTAGGCGACCACTTCAACCTGCTTTTCAATAAGCATACCCTGTTTTCTGTTTTGGTTTTGATATAGTTATCTCCTCTTCGATATTTCATTATTCCTAACCGTTTTTGTGATCACTCAGCTGAACGTTGTATAAATCATTTCCACATGTAGGCTATTGTCCGTTCTATCTAGGATAATTAATAATAGTAACAAACCTTTACTTGTGCGCTGTCAAATCCGGGTGTAATACGCCGTCATAAGTCTAGCATGTTTACTTGACGTGCTCGCGTATGGCTTTGAGGGTGGGCATTATGTGAACATTCTGTCAACTGGGTTCTCAAAATATGTTCTGAAAACGCTATTCGCCAAGCAGCCATTGCCATCACAAACAATGGGCAGTAAACAGGAGGACTTTTAGGGATCACATTTGTGATGGGAATGTTCACCTATGGCAATAAAAACCACCTGAGAATCATTAGGATCCAACATAGGTGTTTTTGGACATACCTATTATCTATACAAGGCCATGTCGGTTTGGTACCTGTTTTAATCAACTATAAGGGACGTTGTCAGATCAGTTCTGAATGTTTCAACGGTGCATTTTTCTCGTAATGAATTGGTACACAATATATTGTATTGTGTAAGTATACGCATTCAAATATAGCATCTACATGTATATCATAGTATTGTATAGTTGCAGTGTTTCTTACTTAAACACAGGAATTGGGTTATTTCCGTTTTGACAATTCCGAATCTAATAACTTAAAAACAAGTTAATTGTATATTTTTAATTCCAACTGTAAACAACATTTAACATTGAATTAGTGGAAAATATGAATGTGTATTCGTATGTGCGACTATATCTGAATCTTTTATTCACGTTAACTATTGTTCATTCAATGTCACGTTCGTTCAATATCCAGGAAAATTAATCGGGCACATGTTGCTACAAAACATCAAATAAAACATTGTAATTCAAAATAACCTATCAATGGTCAATTGTTATTAAAAATGGAATCGCCACATTACAACAGAACAGGTGATCGGATTTGTTTTGTAACACATTTCAGGTAGCTGCTTCGTTGCGTATAGCCGTCGTGTTTGTGGGCGCGCGCGCGAGCGTGCGTGCGTGTGTGTGAACGGATTTATCTCTAGAATGTTTCGTGGAAACTTGCCCGTGGTGAAAATCTGTTGTATATCGGATAGTTACGTGTCTGTTTATATCATGCCACTTTTGATTTTCTTTTCCTTCAGGTATCTAAAGAAATCACAGGTGGAACCATCGCATCCAGGGAGGGCTGTATTGAATATCCCGTGAGCTCTTAACAGATCGCACAACGTATCACAACGTCAGGCTGTAAAATGAACGACTTTTTCACAAGCTCTCATGTGTTTGACAACTAAGCAATTCTCAAATGAGTATTATATGCGCAACCTGTGTTGTTGAAATTTTGACAAGTGTTTCTTGACTGTCAAGTGAAAATAGTAACGATAAACAAACAGGGTGTGAAACATTCTTAATGGTATTGGGTGAATATTAATGATTGTGTCAGTGAACCACGTTGTGTTGACTGACTATCTTTGTAAATTGTGTCTTCGGTGCCAGCGATGGTCACCGAGTTGTCCAAATAAAAGACGTGACAATGTTCTGAAGTTGAAACGATGTCGTTTAAATACGTATGAACAAATAATTGAGAGCATCTCAACGCTGCCTCAATGACATTAATCTGTGTTTACCATGCGTCACCCGATAGTTACACTGACAATGGGACGAAGGTTTACGATGCTCAGCGAAAGTGTCGAAACAATCGCATTTGTTTGGATTCCTTTAAAAAAAAACCATTGGATTCGTGTGGAACCGTAAGATAATTGTTTGTTCTATTATGGCGACTACTGTTTGTATTAGATTGGAATATCGCACAATGGCACATTCTAAGGCTCTCTACAACCCCAAATCCAACATTTTAAACATGCTCTGAATATCGGAAAGGTATATTAGGCATTATTCGAGTTGACAACAGAAGTCAAATATTGGCATCACGAAAGTGCGGCAAAAATATGCATATTTTGACATTTTAGGCGAGCTACATAGCATAAAATGTGGTATTTCTACTTCACTAAATGTACGTGTTTGCCTTGGTGGGCATGGAAATATATAGCAGGATATCATATAATGTGAATGCAAACAAAGAGCGTTTTATTTATTTCCTTTAATTGTTAGTTCCACGAGCAAACATCCAGGTTCAAAACAACTGCAATTGGCAATAGCGCGAGGCAGACCAAGTTAATAGCGTTTCCTCAGGTGCAATCGAAACGACAACTGGCAGCTAAAATTAAACTAAATTTATACGAGGTTCATTAACCGTACGTAATCGTTTCGGAGTGCGGGAAATAGGGCGTGAACAACTGACCATTGTCCCCGTTGCCCCAAGAAAGGCTTGAAATAACTTTGGATAACAAATTAACATTTACGTTTTACACAATATTCCACTGTTCTACCTTCTTCTTCTTCTTTCCTGTCCATCGTGTTCGATATTGGTAATGTATTGATGATGTTGACTGTTCTAGTTCTATAATGAATGTGTAAATCACTTTGCCATTCAGGACCAAGGTTTCTAACGTTTTACCATATAAGACATTCCGCTTTACGAACGGATAATGCGATGCTAATGATTTACAGTTGGCCGAGTGCCGACGTGATCGACGAATGAACACCTCGTTCTTATGATCCCATTTGTGCGATCTACACACAAACCTCCTGTATCTGTATGCGATAAAAGCGCGTGTGTTTCGTGGAGCTGGAAACAAATGGCCTCCTAGGGGGCGCTGCACGAGCGGAAAGAAATTATGTTGATTCATCTGCCAATATGGACGGTTCTTGTAGGAAGCCAATACAGAATTTCTCTTATGGTAAAACGCGATGTCAACGTACGGCCAATGCCATTTGTATTGACCGGCTTTCGGATCCGCCAGTGAGTACAACTTCAGAGTAAATGCTGTTTTTTTGCTTGCTTTGCATTCCACGAGCTGGAGCTGTTTGTAGTGTCCGGCTCCGCTGGCGTTGAACAGACGCCTTATCTTCGGTAGTTCGTCGATGTTGACGAAGATGTCGAGATCGTCGTCCCACGGTAGCATGTCGTGCATGACGTACGAACCGAGCAGCGTGCCGTATGCCAACGTGTAGGTGATGTTGAACTCTCGCAAGATGGCGCCGACTGTTAACAATAGCTCGATGCACCGGTCTCGTTCATGTCGCGTAATCACCCGCGGTAGCAGGGGATGGGAGAGCCACGGTAGCGCGTCGGTCATCCTCTTCAGACGCTCCGTTTCTCCTGCGTGAATGAATACGTTCGCCATTGGGTTCTTGACTTGGAAATCTTGTAGAGTGTGCATTATACTGATCAATAAAGACGTGGCGGCCAGTGCACACGTGCACAAGAACAGCACCCTCACTTGGCAGTATATTTTCATTGTAACGTAGCACCTAGAACATGAATTCACTGAGCTTTGGGACAACAAACGTTTCAACATGCACGGTGTCACTTATGTAGGCATACATAGTTTCGGGCCATGCAATCGGCACAGTTGGTGAAATCACCTAAATACAAAACGAACTGCCGTTGGATCGCTATGGGCGCATACGAAAATGTGTTTTCTTTGCGCTTTAAAAAATATTTCTTACTCAGAAGCCGATACAAGTGTATATCAATACTAAAATAAGCAATTTTCAGATATTCAATATTATTTGCGACAATTGTCACCAATCACAGCGACCTAGGTTGGTTTTGGAATATTGATTGATAGCAAACACAGATCACGTGACTTCAGTACGCAATCCGCAACACTGCCAAGTGATGTAAACAACCGTACATTTCAATTTATCGGACACAATATGGTATGCAGTTCTTCAGACTAATCACCACAGGAAAGTTAACGCACAGCCCGTGCTATTATATTATAAATGTTGCACATTTTGTCGCACATTGATGATTTTAAACACGATGAGAAACCGATCCTGAAGTATTTAACAAAAAAATTATTTTACCCTTTGCTTTTGGCTTTGTTTGCGAACCATTGGCATTGGTGGAACAAGTGGTTATGATTAATACTATTGATAAATTGCTGAACGGTTTCAAAAACTGTTGGTGAAAACTGCAGAGTATGCTTACGCAAGGAAACAACTGTGGGGTGCTGTAACTTGTAGGTGTAACTGTAAGCGCGCATTTCTCTAGCAACTTCGTCGAGCAAAGCTACGAACGCGAAAGTTGTAAACGAAAACGAGACGATACATACGGTGTTTCGAAAATATTCTACCCTGCGAAATACCATTAGTCTCCCTCATGGTAGTCTCGCTTAACCGACTGTCGGTCGGCTGCGTAACTACGCCGGGAAGACAGTCTGGTGTTTCTGCCGGCTTTTGAATATTATCCGCGTGATCTAAGCAATGCTGCCACCTCACGGATACTGGTTAATCCTGCCGTGATTTCTATTTTATAAACAATTGCAAATTTGTATTTCTATTTATTTCGTATTAATGTAAGTTTAATTTTCAATAGTTTTTTTTTTATAATTCAGGTATCCTTGATAAAAAGGTATCCTTATTTGTAAGCTATCCGTGTGGGCTAACCAATGCTGCCACCTCACGGATACTAGTCAATCCTGCCGTAATTCTTATTTTATAAACAATTGTAAATTTGAATTTTTATTTATTTTTGTGTTGAATACTTTTCATACGATATCATTATCTTGTAAAAGTATATCGTTATTTTAATTTTTATTACATAGTTGGCCTGAGAGTAAATCAGCGTCTCTACCCTAATCTGGAGTAAGGCCGCCCTGGCGGTTACAAATGCAAAGCATGAGTTTCCCAGGCAGAGTTGAGAGGAACAACAGTGCTGCCATCTCACGGAGCTTGGGTAATCCAGGCGACCCACGCGGCAGCTGTTACATCTGGCTTTTTCAAGTTTAATATAATTAACACATTTTAACACAATCTGAGTTCTTAATTACGTGTTGTTTTCTAAGCGTGCAGTCGTCAACAGTCAGAGACAGAATCAGGGAGGGCACGCCGACATATGCAGTGACGTAGCCATGATATATATATATATATATATATATATATATATATATATATATATATATATATATATATATATATATATATATATATATGATCAATATTGTATCCCTCGTGAATCAGAGAATCACGCGTAATGTCGGTCTCAAGTTGGGACGTAAATGAACCGGTGAGGACGGCAAACACCCAGGCAGTGACACCATCTTCATTGCCAGCATAGACAGGTCGTTCTGACAGACTAGTCAGCTAATGGAACCCTGCCGAATGCTGTAAACAATTTGAAACTGTTAAAGTAAGAAACAAAGAGAAAAGTGACACAATACTGTGATATAGAACACGAACCCACAGCCCCTACATGATAGCCACCTAAAGCCGACCATCATATTCCTCACGCTACATCTCCCAAACCTGCAGACAAAGAACATCGTCATTTACTCTGATGAAACAATAATTACACATTTGTACCTTACGTTGATGAGTAGACGCTAACGTTCAACCAGTAATTTCATAACGTGTAACGTTGAGTTGCTTATTAAAATGTATAAATTATCGACAGGAAGTTCCAAATACACCGTAGAAAATTGACTTGATAAATGGCTTTTTTACAACGTGTAATTTGACCTTAGTCAGGCAACTATTATTTGCCTCACTGTGCTGATTAATATATTATTATATATAAAACCATCAAATCAACATCGAGATAATGTGGAATATATTCTGCCGTGCAATGGAAAAGGGTCGAAGTGACAACGAGATGCTTTTGAGATATCAGACAAAACGCGTTTTCCTTTTGCGCAATTGTGCATAATATTATGGCTCGGTAATTATACACAACTGCATGAAATACTTGTCTCTATATAGTTATGTGTACGGTTAGTATTCCTGGGTTAACACAGTTTTTTTTTAATCTAGTGTCACTTACTTCCTTTTGTCATTGCATTAGTCGATCGACATCGAAATAATGCTCGCGTTAGTTTTAGCGAACGTCTTAAGACGTTCACCGCTGGGACTATGTAACAATTGGTCGCAGTCAGTTGGTATAGCAGCACATGTTATTTCATCTTACAAAACAGACACACACATTTAATATATATATATATATATATATATATATATATATATATATATATATATATATAATGTGTGTGTGTGTTTTGTAAGATGAAATAACATGTGCTGCTATACCAACTGACTGCGACCAATTGTTACATAGTCCCAGCGGTGAACGTCTTAAGACATATATTATATAAATATATTATATTATATTATATTATATTATATTATATTATATTATATTATATTATATTATATTATATTATATTATATTATATTATATTATATTTATTTTATTATATATATATATTATATATATATAATATAATATAATATAATATAATATAATATAATATAATATAATATAATATAATATAATATAATATAATATAATATAATATAATATAATATATACATACATACAACCACACACGACCACACAAATACACTCTTCTTCTTCTATTAATCAGCCAACATCAATGTTGTGATGATTATGCTTATTTGTGGAGGTTGCAGTAGACACTTCTGTGTTGTGTGGTATAGTAGATGGGGGTAGTAGACATAAGCAATAGGAGAGGAGGGGGAAGGGGAGGGGTGGTCTGTCTGGTTACAGGTGGGCAGCAAGCCGGGACTTGAAAACTCGCACACACACACACACACACACACACACACACACACACACACACACACACACACACACACACACACACACACACACACACACACACACACACACACACACACACACACACACACACACACACACACACACACACAACACACACAACACACACACACACACACACACACACACACACACACACACACACACACACACACACACACACACACACAGACAGACAGACACACAGACAGACATACTGTACTAACATCACCCCAGAATTAATACCCACTCGAAACGATAAAATTCGACAATAAATTATCGCCCTCTGTTGCGGTTCTGACCCAGGTGCGGACGCCCATTCTAACAAGATTGACCATTTGTTGAGACTCCTTCAGGCGGAATCGGTAATGACGTCAACTCCTTTCGCGGATGGCCTTTTCAGGTGATCAAGATCGATCATATAATACGTCTTGCTGGGTTGTAGGGTGTTTAATTGTATGTATCGTGGGGCATCCCATGACCCAAGTGGCAGGCGTCGTATTGCTCTTCGAGTCTCAACGATTAGCGGTCTTCGTGCAGTAGCAGGACACTTCCTCGAGGAGAACAATTCGCTCTGAGTGTCTTACGGCAGTGAAGTAAGTATTTTATTTGATGAGAACAAAACAGACGAGACGTACGAAAGTGCTCGAGAAATAACATATTTTAGCAAACAAAACAGTATGTGTTATAATGTAATGATCATAAGCAGGCCATTGTACAAAAGAACATATTAGCTGATGGAATTTACTCGATTATGAAACAACGTTAAGTAGAATTACAAGCCACATTATGCGAAACGGAATATTTGTTAAGCAAACAACAGTAACACGACAGTAAAACATGGTGCAAGAAATGGTCATGAACAATGTCAGTAGTAATTAACGAATGGGAAAATAGAGACTGCATAATAGGAATAAGGACCTAATGAAATTCTATCCAGACGGGCGGGCGGGTGGGCGGGGGGGCGGGCGGGCGGGCGGGCGGGCGGGCGGGCGGGCGGGCGGGCGGGCGGCGAGCGAGCGAGCGAGCGAGCGGGAGGGCAAGGACGCAGGCAGGTAGGTTGGAAGGCAGGACAGAAGGCAGACAGACAGAGACAGGCAGTTAGACGGACATAGGCAGGCAGATAATCAGATATCTAAATGACAGACATCCGACCCGACAGGCAAACAGAACAGTGGAAGCAGAGACAAACAAAACACAGGACTGACAACGAAACAGGCAGACGGGCAGACGGGCAGACGGGCAGACGGGCAGACGGAGACCCAATAGAAACATTATGTATCTTTGGCATCTTTATTATGTCATGTTTTGAACTTCTGCATGTATAGACATTCGAACATCAGGATATATTAACATGTTGCATAACATCAATTTAGTTTCTAGTTCTACTTTATCCCATGTATTATGAATGTGTGATTTGCATATTCAAGTCTCGCGATGACACGCCGATGTCTTCTAACGATGCTGGCAGCCGTCTTCTGTGCTCAAGGTACACAGTTAGTGTGCAAGTGCGTGTGTGCAGGAAGTAAGTGTGCGAATGTGGGTATGTGAATGCGCGAGCGAATGTGTCTATATGTGTATGCATGTGGGTGTGTGTAATAGTGTGTGTGTTTGTGTGTGTGTGTGTGTGTGCTGTGTGTGTGTGTGTGCGTGTGTGTGTGGCGCGGGTGTATATATATATGTGTGTGTGTGTGTGTGTTTTGTTGTGTGTGTTGTGTGTGTGTGTGTGTGTGTGTGTGTGTGTGTGTGTGTGTGTGTGTGTGTGTGTGTGTGTGTTGTGTTGTGTGTGTGTGTGTGTGTGTGTGTGTGTGTGTGTGTGTGTGTGTGTGTGTGTGTGTGTGTGTGTGTGTGTGTGTGTGTGTGTGTGTGTGTGTGTTGTGTGTGTGTGTGTGTGTGTGTGTGTGTGTGTGTGTGTGTGTGTGTGTGTGTGTGTGTGTGTGTGTGTGTGTGTGTGTGTGTGTGTGTGTGTGTGTGTGTGTGTGTGTGTGTGTGTGTGTGTGTGTGTGTGTGTGTGTGTGTGTGTGTGTGTGTGTGTGTGTGTGTGTGTGTGTGTGTGTGTGTGTGTGTGTGTGTGTGTGTGTGTGTGTGTGTGTGTGTGTGTGTGTGTGTGTGTGTGTGTGTGTGTGGATGTGCAAGTGTACGAATGATGAGTGTGTCTTCGTACGTGATTGCAGTGTGTTTAAATCATTTATGTGTAATGTTTGTGTGTGTGTGTGTGTGTGTGTGTGTGTGTGTGTGTGTGTGTGTGTGTGTGTGTGTGTGTGTGTGTGTGTGTGTGTGTGTGTGTGTGTGTGTGTGTGTGTGTGTGTGTGTGTGTGTGTGTGTGTGTGTGTGTGTGTGTGTGTGTGTGTGTGGATGTGCAAGTGTACGAATGCATGAGTGTGTCTTCGTACGTGATTGCACGTGTGTTTAAACATCATTTATGCATGAATAATGTTTTTTTTGGCCGAAGGTAAGACAAAAACTGCATATATATGCGAATAACCTTCACAACATATCAAACTTCACAAATTCTGACATTAGTAATGTTTTGTACATAAGCTAAGTAAAAATGCACATCAGTGAAGTTATTATACGCTCAACTTGTAGCGTCTATTATAGAATGAACTGCTACAAACAAATCCGCCAGCGAATCCTATGGGAAACCTCGATAAGATCGTTAATTTATTTTCTAACTTTGCTAGCAACACTATCGTTTAGATAATTGTTACGATGTTTACAATAAATACTAAGACATGCACCTACGTTTCTTTTGCAGTTCACGGCCAACGGATTCCTCGCATGTCTGCGCCTTATGGTAAATGATCAAGTTGTATTTCTCAACAACAACAAAAGAGGACTTTTCTTATCCTGGGTTGCTCTCTTTAAAAATTAACCTATAGATTCTGTGGTTGGTTGTTGTCCCGGGTGGAGGGGGGGGGGCTGTGATGCTGCTATAGAACCCTTTGTCTCAACAAATGGTCAATCTTGTTAGAATGGGTGTCCGTTGCGAAAATGGATGTTAGTGATGGATGATGGACGTGACGGGTTTGTCTACACCCTATGGGGTAGTCTACGAAGCAATATAATTGCGTATCAATTGCTCAAAGTGTGATAGCATATGGAAGGACTTGACGATATCGGAATGGATGATAACGCACGTTACAACATTGCCTGATTTATGGATCCGATTGTAAAATATACCGCTGCTTTCAACACCTTTACTCAGATAAAGAGCTTTAGAGGAAAATACATCATTAAAAAAAATTCGTTGTTAAATTAAATAATTGTTCTTCAAGACGCAAATATCCTTTGCCGTTTTTTCTTAGGACACTATTTCTATAATACACCAGTGTCACTGCCCGCTGATGCGTCATGATGTTGACATTTTTAAGATTTTCAAGTTCACAGTTACAGGTCAAAATGTATTTTAAAGAGCAAAAGAAGTATTAAAGTCTTAATACCTTTAGTGAGATGGGCACCAGGTGCCTACTCAAATTTCCTTCAGACCATCACAATTGTTTGGCGAACACGTGTAACTCTATAATGCGTTGTAGTTCAATTGCTTGACGGACATATTGCTTGGCCACAGCCACGCCCACAGGACACGTAATGGATAGGTCATTACTTGTTGAACCTATTTTAATCACTCTGGTTCAAATATTCATACTACCTGTTTAATTTAATGTGCCGAAAATATGGTATACCGAACAAAAACGAGATAAGGCCTGGTCACAAATCACAAAGTAAAAGCTTTACCATTTAAAGCTAATCTGCTCGTGGTTTGGTGTGTTTGTTGTTATGCGATCAGCCGCCACAACAGCTGCACAACGGTTTGTTCTAGGTGATGCCTGTTCCACATCCGGCACGAAATGCGTCGAATCCTGCCGAGGGATGGAGAACGGCGATTACCAGTCGTGTCACGGATGTGACGTTTACGTCACGTGTGTACACAACATCACCTACGACGATCGGCCATGCCCAGGTAGACTGGTGTGGGATGACATCTTAAAGAGGTGCGAGTGGACGTCACAGACATGTTCGCAATGTCGAGGTTAGTTCATAAAATGGTATAAACGATATTTGCTTAAAATTGTTGCTGTAAGCAATTAATGCAGTATAGCCGGTTTTTGATCACCCAATTCCAAACTGTTTATCCTCCAGTTGACGTCTTCGACAATGGCTGGCGGGGATGACTTATTTTGTCCACAATGACGACCATGCCAAAGTTTCGTGAAATGTCTAACCAGGAAGAAAATAAGTAAACGGTTTGTCTAGTGAAACGCATAAGCATAACAGTGCTAAGAACCTAATAAAATAATCCACAAACATATCGTTAAGCTGCTCGGAATACAACCCGATTACAGCGGAGTTACATGGAACATTACTACTACCGTGCCGCCATGATGAATGTAATATAATGTCAGTTTGCGTACCGCACATTGCCTTCAGATGTGGACTACACGTGCGATTTCTTCTTCGACCTACGCAACAACGACCTAGGTATGTGAGACTATTGTTGTATCATATAGAATGAGACTATTGTTGTATCATATAGAATGAGACTATTGTTGTATCATATAGAATGAGACTATTGTTGTATCATATAGAATGAGACTATTGTTGTATCATATAGAATGAGACTATTGTTGTATCATATAGAATGAGACTATTGTTGTATCATATAGAATGAGACTATTGTTGTATCATATAGAATGAGACTATTGTTGTATCATATAGAATGAGACTATTGTTGTATCATATAGAATGAGACTATTGTTGTATCATATAGAATGAGACTATTGTTGTATCATATATAATGAGACTATTGTTGTATCATATAGAATGAGACTATTGTTGTATCATATAGAATGAGACTATTGTTGTATCATATATAATGAGACTATTGTTGTATCATATAGAATGAGACTATTGTTGTATCATATAGAATGAGACTATTGTTGTATCATATAGAATGAGACTATTGTTGTATCATATAGAATGATACTATTGTTGTATCATATAGAATGAGACTATTGTTGTATCATATAGAATGAGACTATTGTTGTATCATATGGAATGAGACTATTGTTGTATCATATAGAATGAGACTATTGTTGTATCATATAGGATGAGACTATTGTTGTATCATATAGAATGAGACTATTGTTGTATCATATAGGATGAGACTATTGTTGTATCATATAGGATGAGACTATTGTTGTATCATATAGAATGAGACTATTGTTGTATCATATAGAATGAGACTATTGTTGTATCATATAGAATGAGACTATTGTTGTATCATATAGGATGAGACTATTGTTGTATCATATAGAATGAGACTATTGTTGTATCATTTAGAATGAGACTATTGTTGTATCATATATAATGAGACTATTGTTGTATCATTTAGAATGAGACTATTGTTGTATCATATATAATGAGACTATTGTTGTATCATATATAATGAGACTATTGTTGTATCATTTAGAATGAGACTATTGTTGTATCATATAGAATGAGACTATTGTTGTATCATATAGAATGAGACTATTGTTGTATCATATAGAATGAGACTATTGTTGTATCATATAGAATGAGACTATTGTTGTATCATATAGAATGAGACTATTGTTGTATCATATAGAATGAGACTATTGTTGTATCATATAGGATGAGACTATTGCTGTATCATATAGGATGATACTATTGTTGTATCATATAGAATGAGACTATTGTTGTATCATTTAGAATGAGACTATTGTTGTATCATATATAATGAGACTATTGTTGTATCATTTAGAATGAGACTATTGTTGTATCATATAGAATGAGACTATTGTTGTATCATATAGAATGAGACTATTGTTGTATCATATAGAATGAGACTATTGTTGTATCATATAGGATGAGACTATTGTTGTATCATTTAGAATGAGACTATTGTTGTATCATATATAATGAGACTATTGTTGTATCATATAGAATGAGACTATTGTTGTATCATATAGAATGAGACTATTGTTGTATCATATAGGATGAGACTATTGTTGTATCATTTAGAATGAGACTATTGTTGTATCATATAGAATGAGACTATTGTTGTATCATATAGAATGAGACTATTGTTGTATCATATAGGATGAGACTATTGTTGTATCATATAGAATGAGACTATTGTTGTATCATTTAGAATGAGACTATTGTTGTATCATATATAATGAGACTATTGTTGTATCATTTAGAATGAGACTATTGTTGTATCATATAGAATGAGACTATTGTTGTATCATATAGAATGAGACTATTGTTGTATCATATAGAATGAGACTATTGTTGTATCATTTAGAATGAGACTATTGTTGTATCATATAGGATGAGACTATTGTTGTATCATTTAGAATGAGACTATTGTTGTATCATATAGAATGAGACTATTGTTGTATCATACAGAATGAGACTATTGTTATATCATATAGAATGAGACTATTGTTGTATCATATAGAATGAGACTATTGTTGTATCATATAGAATGAGACTATTGTTGTATCATATAGGATGAGACTATTGTTGTATCATTTAGAATGAGACTATTGTTGTATCATATAGAATGAGACTATTGTTGTATCATATAGAATGAGACTATTGTTGTATCATATAGGATGAGACTATTGTTGTATCATATAGAATGAGACTATTGTTGTATCATTTAGAATGAGACTATTGTTGTATCATATATAATGAGACTATTGTTGTATCATTTAGAATGAGACTATTGTTGTATCATATAGAATGAGACTATTGTTGTATCATATAGAATGAGACTATTGTTGTATCATATAGAATGAGACTATTGTTGTATCATTTAGAATGAGACTATTGTTGTATCATATAGGATGAGACTATTGTTGTATCATTTAGAATGAGACTATTGTTGTATCATATAGAATGAGACTATTGTTGTATCATACAGAATGAGACTATTGTTATATCATATAGAATGAGACTATTGTTGTATCATATAGAATGAGACTATTGTTGTATCATATAGAATGAAACTATTATTGTATCGTATAGGATGAGACTATTGTTGTATCATATAGAATGAGACTATTGTTGTATCATATAGAATGAAACTATTATTGTATCGTATAGGATGAGACTATTGTTGTATCATATAGAATGAGACTATTATTGTAACATATAGAATGAGACTATTGTTGTATCATATAGAATGAAACTATTATTGTATCTTATAGGATGAGACTATTGTTGTATCATACAGAATGAGACTATTGTTGTATCATATAGAATGAAACTATTATTGTATCGTATAGGATGAGACTATTATTGTAACATATTAAATGAGACTATTGTTATATCATATAGAATGAGACTATTGTTGTATCATATAGAATGAGACTATTGTTGTATCATACAGAATGAGACTATTGTTGTATCATACAGAATGAGACTATTGTTATATCATATAGAATGAGACTATTGTTATATCATATAGAATGAGACTATTGTTGTATCATATAGAATGAGACTATTGTTGTATCATACAGAATGAGACTATTGTTGTATCATATAGAATGAAACTATTATTGTATCATATAGAATGAAACTATTATTGTGTCGTATAGGATGAGATTACTGTTGCATCACATAGGATGAGACGACTATTGTCATATATGATGGTGATATTATTGTATCATATAGGATGAGACTATTGTTGTTTCATATAGGATGAGACTATTGTTGTTTCATATAGGATGAGACTATTGTTGTTTCATATAGGATGAGACTATTATTGTAACATATAAGATGAGAATTTTTTTCTATCATATAGGATGAGTTAATTGTTGTACCATATAGAATGATACTAATGTTGTATCATATATTATGAGATTATGTTTTGTATCAGTTGGGATGAGCCTATTGCTGTAACATACAGGATGAGACTATTATTGTATATAAGATGGTATTATTTTTGTATCATATGGGGTGTGACTATTGTTGCATCATACAGGATGCGCGTCTGCCATGATTATTTGTTTTTGTTCACATTCTAAGGCTGGCAATTGAATTTCCACAACCCTAACGTGCATGGGATAAATATGTCCCTACAAACTGAAACTGCTATTAAACAACGGATGTGTATCCAAACAAGAAGTGAATTTAAACAGTTTCCATGCATAAAATATTTGCGACTGCGTTTTATAAAACGCACTGTTCAAGACAGACTTGACACGTTAGCACGTCTGTGCTGTCAAAGAAGCAGCGTGTCTTTTGTCATCCACTGTGATGCGTATATATCACTCGGACTTTCCGCAGCCAGGCTACGAGTGGTCACGCTTTCGGTGGAGAACAAAACCGCCAAGAGCATCACGTGACCCGAACTGCGTGCGCCGCGGCGTACTGCGCATGAAGCCACCCGCGTGCGCGACAGAACTGCGCATCCTGATGAAATTCAACGAGGCTAGTCTCACCAACTTCTCGTTTGACATCGGCGACTCACAGCATAACAACGGATGGGGTAATAGCATTGAGCTCTTCTCTCTCTCTCTCCCTCCCTCCCTCCCTCCCTCCCTCCCTCCCTCCCTCCCTCCCTCCCTCCCTCCCTCCCTCCCTCCCTCCCTCCCTCCCTCCCTCCCTCCTCCCTCCCTCCCTCCTCCCTCCCTCCCTCCCTCCCTCCCTCCTCCCCTCCCTCATATTCATCATACATATTTACATACATACAATTATATATATCATAATATATATATATATATATATATAATATAATATAATATAATATAATATAATATAATATAATATAATATAATATAATATAATATAATATAATATAATATAATATAATATAATATAAAATAATATAATATAATATAATATAATATAATATAATATAAATACATATGCATCAACATACAAACATATATATATACATTCATATACATACATAAACATACATACATATACATAGATGTTTCCGTCATAAAGGTAAATAAACCATGTGCCATGTTCAGCATCGCCATCGATCAGGTTGCGTCACAGGTAAAACATAATAAGAGAGATGCACCGGAAGTGATTGGGTGTCGCCATCGACTTACAGCTGTGCAAGCTAGGTTTTTAGGACATAAAGAATATGTGCTTATCTCCAGGTGGCGGAGGGAGTGAGGACGCCGAACTACACAGCTTCAATCAAGACATGTATCTTTTCGACACGACCACAAAACACCACGGAGCACTCAGATTGGCGAAGTTCAGCTACTTGAAAAACATGCTCAAAGTCAACCTGAAGGTGGGCACTTAGGTACATATGGTGTCGGAAATGAGTTGTGTAAAACTTGAATTCTTTGTAACGTCGCCATGTGCCATAGAACTGTCTTTGAGTAACTGTTAATAAAATATCTTTAAAATGTATTCCCTCTACTTTTACATTGCATTTTCTCCTCAAAAGACCAAGCCATGATTTATTATCTCAAAAAATCACTTACCCATATCGATGAGTGCTACAGTCTTAATTCACCAAATATAGTATAATTTAACCTGATTAAGTAATACAGTAATATTTGTATGGCTTGAAGACCAACTTGAGCAGCAAATGCTTCACAGTTTGCGTTGCGTTTCTTTCATGCAGCTCACGCAAGGCAGAAAAAAGGTCTTGCTGACGAATTTCGGCGATCCTGGACCATCGTATCACCGAACTAGTTCTGGCCTGTTTTCACGCTCTGTCGTCTACCTTGGAGTGAACCGTGTCATCAAAACCATCAATGGTCTGCCAGATGGAGGAAACGTTGGCAGTGGCCTATGCAGCGCATGCGTCAGATGGATATGCGGTTCCAATTAACAAACATGTGTGATAGTGACACATCTAATGACGATCTCTACGTTGAACTGTTGTTGAATAAATAAAAGACGGATGGACAACTACTGTTCAAGCCGAAAGAATCAAATGCATATGAATTTTACCGATATAACCCAGTCAGTGTGAAACATGTTAGGGGTACATTCATACCAGCTGTTTTGAAACAAAGATGATTAAAAGTCCCACATCTTACTGTGAAAATAAAGAACAATAGTGTGATCAGTGTGCAAGTTCAAAGGAATCGTTAATAGAAACATTCTGCAAAAGAACGTTAGTATTAAAGAGCGGGTAAACGTTGATGATATATGAAACCAATAGGGCAGGTAAGTGACTCTCGTTTCCGGCCGCTTGGTGCGACAATTAACGAGACCATACTCGTCTGGCCCCCATGTCGTTATCTGTATATGTATTCAAAGTCAAAAGTACTGTAATAAACAAACAATTTGAAGAAAAAAAGTATCTACACAATAGCCCCCACCTTCTAGATGAGTACTTTTTGTGGAAACCTTTTGTAGGTTTATACTGTCGTACCTACTAACGCCCGTATACGAAACAATAGGAAGCTCGTTCGAATAGTTGTGGAATGGAAACAGAAAAATAGCAAAACAACTTTATGACGACAGAGGGGACATAGCGCGAACATTTAACGATTTGTGACAATGATTTGATGAGTATGCAACTACGGTATGTTAAAAATGTTTGTCAAACTTGGGTATCTTTGACCACTGGATGCCGCTATGTTACGCGCAAGCTGCGCTTCGTTTGACTAGCTCCTATGTACTCACGGTAAATTTTCGATTTTTCTTACATCATATATAGATCAACAGATCAGTTGTATACATGTTCGAAATAACACGTTTAATTAAATTACGACGATTGATGTGTGGGACCCCATCTCCAGAAAGACGTCAGCCAACTAGAGAGTGCAGCGACGAGCTGCCATATTCTGCTGCGGCGACAAACAAACAGAGCACCAGGATGTGTCGATAATGTGCTAAATGTCCACTGTGAAAGCCTGGAGCGAGGAGGGAGGAAGAACAACTGCCTTAGTCTCCTTCACAAAATCAACACCAGTCACGTTGATAACACCATAGACTTACAACGGAGTGACCCAAAACTCGCGGAGGCCAGCGTTTTCGTCATGCAAGGGCAGACGACCCAGCCCTTTACCATTCATTTTTCCTCACGACACTCAGACTGTGGAATAGCCAGGCTCCCCACAGACCTATCGGCCACCTCATGCCCAGAGGCTTTCAGGGCTGGCCTTCGTGCCTCAACACCTGCCAGCAGACAATTTCTTCATGAGACTTCTATGTACTTCATATATAGATTTTTATTTCAACAGCGGTGCATACAATAAGTGTATTAACGTTTAATTTTTTTTGATATATAACTCTTTGTTTTACGAGAAGATAGACTGCCCCCAAGCGCACACACTTCGTTGGAAGTGGAAGTCGAAGAATTACATGAAATTATTATATTAAAGGGACGCTATATTGGATTAGCCGATGCCCCCCAACCGGCACAGCTTAGCCGACGGTCGCTTCGATTAACCTCCGTGAGGTTGCAGCCCTTTTCAGCCCTAAACATATCTTCTCACCGAAGTTACGCAACCGAGCGACCAGGCCAACGCTTGGCCTGGGGCTGTTTATGGAACACTTTCGCGTAGAACTCATTTCACCCTGCAATGCATTCCCATTTTTTCGAGCGACTTAGGAACGTATTAGCGCCACTATTTTTTTAAACATGGTAGGTTGCGTAACGAGTATTTCGGGTTGAGATTTCGTTCTTAGTTTGGTGATACAACGTCGCCAACATAGATTAATAAACATTATGTAATTCGGTAACACTAACGCATTTGTCAATTGTGTTTAATATCAACAAAACAAACGGGTCCACCAGCCCCTAACGGGACCAATTAGTAATTTACCGAATTAAATTAATTTACAGACTGATTGCGTGCAATTACTTTATCCCTGCCCTTGTGTTATATTTATAAGCACGTTTATTTTCACTTGAACCATATTCTCAGTTTTATAATAACATTGCATGCTACTATCGAATTCAACGCTATCACAATCTATTGTATTTTCAAAAACAAAATCCATTATTTCTTTATAATGTTTATAATGTTCATATATTGGATAATGGCAATATCAGAGACATTCGGAATGCATTTCAAAATTTGATTTCAAATAATCTGACCGCATCGTATGCAAGCGTATTTAGAGAAGGAAAGAATTTATTGCTCAAAGCACTTTACACTTTACCTCTTGAATTGTACACTATCTCGGCCTTCCCGGGAAGCATCCAGCCATGCTGCAATTAATGCAGAAAGACTTCGTACACAAATATGATCAGAAAATATAAGTTGCAAACTTCCAATATAAACAGACTGCATTTGTGTTCATGTTCCCACTCTGGCTTAGCTCGTCCCTCACCACCTCAGCAATCCTGCCTGATCAGTCCCACTTGAATGGCTATTCAGCATAGCTGAGAACGTATTCCACCCTAAATGGTGCAATCCTGATACCCGGCAACGTTTGAAATAATCATGAATGTTTATTTCATGCAGTGTCAAATAGATGCTAAAAGCTTAAGATCATATGATGCAATTGAAATGAATGCAAAAACACTGAATTTCATTGTGGATGTTTGCAGTTTTCCTCATAAAACATTGATCAACTGCCATTGCATATTCGCTTGTCCTCAGTTTTATTAATTACTGGTAGATTAATTAATCATTTTTAAA
>JAODUO010000460.1:230000-242500 GCA_025642075.2 Ridgeia piscesae
GGTATAGACACCAGATAGAGGGAACTCATGGCTTGTAGCGTAGCAACGTAGGTAAACGAAATTGCCCAAGGTTCGAAAAAGCGGCCGAACCAGTACCTAATCACCACTCGACGGCTCGATCCCTTCCAAAGACAATCCAGCACATTCATCGGTCGACATTTCGACGAAGGTAATAATAAAAACAGCGGCCTGAATCGCAGGTTCGGAGTAAGCTAATAAAACCACTCAAAAAAACTAATGAACTCAAGTAACGCAATGTATGAGGAGTCACATTTCCCGCTACTGGTTTTTAGACAGGCAGTTCATTTGTCCACAAGTCAGATTATGCGGTGATAAAACCATGGTATCTTAGAAAGCAAATCTATCATTCTAACTCTAATCGTTATGTGTTAATGTGTATATACGCGTTGACACCCAGAGATAAGTGCAGTTATAACAACGCATACTATTATTAGAGATGTGATATATACATAAGCTTAGACAATTGGAGATAAATAACCACAACTTTGTCTAGAGAACCGTCCACCAGTCATTTCGACGGATAAGTCCTGACAGTTTGCATGAAGGGTGTCACCGTGTCAGCACTTGAATATATCGTGTTCTGTATCCCCCTGAAACAAATTCTTCCAGTACTGTGAATTCCTAGCATTACTTAAGCATTTTGCGGACGCAAGGCACTCAGTAGTGCATACCATCACATAATTCATGCGTACTACATGCAGGCGTCGCGTAGTCCAAAGCCGTTGATGTACGACGCTCTTTTTTACGCTTGCGTTTAGGGAACCGACTCACTGTGGCGGTCGTACAATTTGCTGCTAGAGGGGTCAATGCAATGCGTTAATACTCCAATACCCAGTTCGTAAAATAACGCACGTGATTGGGTAATGCCTTTTGGTGTCACACATCAATAATAATGGGCATGAATTAAAGCGACATGAACAGGTCGTGACTTTTTATTGTTATTGCAAAATTGTTTTAATCAGTGTAAGGTATAACTACTGTAGCATCCTGACCGCCAATAAATGTTTTAACGAAACAGAACTGACGTCGTAATGTTAACCGTCGAATGTTTATAAGAATCCCGACGCTGTTACTCAAATTCCGGAAGAGCGAGGTCGTGACCCGACGGGGCCGAGCTACATATGACGCTCGCAATCCATCATGGCGTTCATGGTAACACTGTTTATCTTGTAAAAGTAACGTGGTATGACTAGTTACGCAGGAGATAAAAAGCATTTTATTAAATAAAAAAATTCTGCCATATAGGCATAAAATTATATTAGTTATATAGACTAAATGGAAGTAAAATCACAAAATGGGATACTAAGATAAATTGCTGTCTCTGTTATGTTATGTACTTACAGGTGGAGTGACACCCTCATGTTTGGAGTGACACCCACCCTTTGATCTTTACCAACTGGGAGCCGTGCACCTGACTTGGGTGTGGCAGTTAGTTAATTAGTTGTTATTGGCTATAAAGTTTTATTAAATAATAGGATGTCTCTTGTCTGGTCTAATGATGTGCACACAACATATTACTACAAATATTATACCATGTTTTTATAACAAATCTAACGCGCCTGAAAAAGAAAACACGCACCCATATAAATCGCATTCACACATAACAATTGACTTCATACCATTAAGAATGACAACAAATAAACGACACGGCAGCATGTGCAACCCGTCAACTTGTGTTCACGTAATACTGCATCACGTGATCATGCATTTCCTTCCGGGCTTTTAGTCATGCCTACAACGGTTTCGAAAACGCCTCGTGATCGTTGTATACAGTGAATCGGAATTGGAATCGGAAATCTGTATACATATAGCAATACAAAAGCAATGTTCAAACAAAATTACCTACAGTTCAAATTATAAAATAATATTTCATTAATGCAGTAACATGACACGTAATGTGTTGAAAATAACATAAATGTAATTATAAGTAAATATAATGTTTTGTTATGTAGGTAAGATAACCAAGGGTCGAGGAGACTGTCATAAGACCATTTTGGTCGCTCTCGTGGTAGCTACCCCATTAATTATATCACAATTAAATTATATATAGTTGGCCATTTTATGTTTCATTAGGATAAAAAATAAACACATGCGTATAATCCAGCAACATTCTGGTAATAAGGTCACAAATCTCAATAACAAAAACAACACAATCAATACATTAGCTTTGAAACTAGCAAATGAGTACAATCTCATCTTTAAATAACACTACTTAATAAATGTACATTTTCGGAGGTATACAAAAGAAACACTATAAAATAGTACGTCGATTGTTACGACTGTCCACATATATAACAGTTTGGTAATGAGCACAGTATTTTGTAATTCTGTAAAAAAAAGTTTGTTTTGCGTATCTAATAAATCCTCGTAAACTGTGCGTTGTAATTTTGTTTTTAATGTTAAATGTAGTATTGTTTATTAGTAAGGGGATATCGTGCCTAATGCATTCCCTGGCAAAGTCATGCTTAGCCCTATTTGTAGGCATATTGTCATGTATCCGTGTGTTAAATGTGTGGACTGTTTTATTTAATATAAATGGTACGTTTTGCAAATATACTGGTAATGTCGTGTGCAAATAATTATAGTACAGTTTCAATTCATGCAATTTCAGCATATCTGTAACATTAAGAATCTTTAGTTTATTAAACAACGGCCCAGTATGTGCATTATATTTTGTTAAACATATTATCCTAATTGCTTTTTACTATAGTTTGATTATTCTGTTACAGCTAAAACCCCATACCATTAGGCTATACTTAATGTATGGTAACATTAATGAATTATACAAAGTAACTTATATATTTTGTGGCAAGAATGGTTTCAATTTCTTTAATATGCCTATCAATTTGGAACATTTAATTGACATACTTTGTATTTGAACATCCCAGCTTAGGTTTTCTTGCAAGGTTACCCCAAGAAGATTAAGATGTTGGACTCTTCCTATTACGGTTTCGTCTGTTTTAAGGAGATTATTCACTTGTTTATATCACAATTTATGTATTGTATACTTATCGCTATTACAAAAGCCGGCAGATGGCGACATATGATAGCGGACTTTATATACATATAGCGCAGCTACCTGTGCACATATATTTTTCGGCTTGCTTCTCTCATATGACATGCAGGTACTTGAACGGAGAATCAACGTGGTTGTTTATGGTGTTGTGGTGACGTTTCAAAATCACCCCTACCAGCCCGCGCCGTTGGCGTTATCACTGTCACCTACGCAAATGACGTCTCGGTAAACCTGACCTACTTTTCGGCTTGACAGATGAACATATTGTGTTACAACTGGTCGCAGACAGCACGGCTTACCTGTGTTACAATGACGTGAACTTACGCATATGGTCTGTTGACTCTTTGGCCTAAGGTTAACCAGACTGTCTTCTCGGCGTAGTTCCGCAGCCGACTGACAGTCGGTTAAGCGAGATTACGCACGACCAATAAACATTTCATATTATCGTTCACTCGCATCATCCGCCATGCCGTCTACGAAGACGACGGTTCGTAAAACGAAAACAATAACTCAGTTTTTTAAGGCAACACCGTCACTAATTGTTACGGTAACACCTTCACCGCCGAAGATATCGATGTCACTGGTTCATTTACAATAGCAGACGATGCCACAACATACCGCGCTGATGTCGGTGATGAAGTGGCTGCCGACGTTGTTACTGCTAGTGTGTCAGGCGAGAGTGTTGGTGTGTTAGCCCGGCTAGCTACGACCACGCCTAGCCACAGGCCGGCTAGATTCCATGACAATATTAAACTGTCATTATCACTGACAGTGACATCCTGTCAACACAGCCCCCACAGCATGCCACAGTCGAGTCAACTAAATTTTCAGTAATAATTATACTTTTATGTTCTACCTTGGTGGTCAATCAGTAAGCTTGATGATCAGAAGTATCTTACTCTGTTGTACTTGTACTTCATCATTATACGTGTTATTATTTTATTTATGTATTGTAGGGTATTAATTGTGAATTAAAACTGGTGTAATTTGTTTTATGTTATTGCATAGAAAAGATAGGGACCAAAAAAGGTCTTCTAATGTCGTAGACATGTATCATTAGTTTAATATGCACACTTTGATCAGACAGTTGTGACTGGCATAAAGGTTAACCCCATAAAGCCCTGGAAATAACGAATACGAATACATTTATTTCACATTGAAAAAGACAAATACAATTGATACATACATATTATAAACAGCCTTTAAAAAATAAAAATTTTAAACTATGAGTAAATAAACATAATGAGGTTATATGTTGGATAATGTATCTGTGTAATATAATAATAGTGAGCAGGACATGACACAATACCATTTAAAATAAATAAATAAAATGTGTAGATAAAATAAATGATTTAATAAGTGATGATTACTAATAACAAACAGTGTAGCAATAAATGCGTGATGCGATATTATAATCCTACCAATGCAATATTTAAAATCAAGAAGTATCAACGGGACACGTGACTAGTGTTTGAGTTTCAAGATAAGCATTTCAACAGTGAACTCATCCACAAACAGTTTCCAAGATGCGGAAGTTTTGGAACGTGCCCCAACCGTAGGCGACATTGGCAGTGAAATGGAGGCGAGCGACTTGGGGCTGTATGTTCGTGCGTCTTGAATCTGAACGATCTAGTCGTCTCTGAGTTTGCAACATGGCCGACTTTCAGATCGACGACAGTAAGGACAGACAGATGCTGGTTGCTCCTGTACTCTCGAAATAGGACATTGTTGTAAAAAAAAGTTATGTAGCAATAACATACTAAAAACAGTAGATACGATGTCACTCCGGTACTCCGGATGTTGTTTTGTCGATTACATAAGCAGGCGTCGTATGAAAGGTGTCTGCACATGTTGTCCAGGCTAGACAGCGGATCCTGGCTGAACGCATCTATACGGAGTCCCAATGTGGCTTCAGAAGTAAATGATCTACGCTACACATGATATTCAGTGGCGTAGCCAGGATTTTGGATTGGAGGGGCCATCCGATTATCTCAATTATATATATATATATATATATATATATATATATATATATATATATATATATATATATATATATATATATAAAAAATTTATATATGCATGTATGTGCAATCATCGCATAAGATATTGTCCTAATGTTTAAACAAGTGATGCGGTTCTTGTTGCAGCAGCGAAAAGCGACAGCGAGAGGATGCCTAACCGAAGAGAACTATTCCTCTGCATGGGCTTGATGTTCGCCGCATCAATGGTGTTCAACTATATGTACCTGAAATATGCCTCAATGTCTGCTTTCTCAAAGAGGGCGTATACAAAGATACACGTACCGGACAGATATATTCACGCACGAGAGACGGAGCGCCTGAAGAATGCGTCCGATGCGCTACCGTGGCTTTCCCACCCGGCGCTACCGAGGTGTATCTCGCGACAAGAACGAGACCGGTACATCGAACTGCTATCTGCAGTCGACGCCATCTTGCGAGAGTTCAACGTTACGTACACACTAGCACGTGGCACGTTGCTCGGTTCGTACGTCATGCACGACATACTTCCGTGGGACGACGATCTCGACCTCTTCGTCCACATCGACGACCTTCCGAAGATCAGGCGTCTGTTCAACGCCAGCGGAGTCGGACATTATAAACAGATCCAGCTTTTTGAGTCTCGTCGCAAAGTTGCATTTACAATAAAGCTGTTTCGGACGACAGATCCGAGAGCCGGGGAACAGGCGTGGCATTGGCCGTTTATCGATATCGCTTTCTATAAGACAGATAAAAGGCAAGTACGTTCCCACGAAGACAAGCCAAAATGGTGGATGAAACGCGCTGATTTCTTCCCCCTCACGCTGCGACCTCTGGCGGGACGCTGGTTTCCCGCTCCGCGAAACACGGCGGCTTTAATACGAAAACAATACAAACACTTCATATGTAAGAAGAATACGTGGGATCATAAGACTGAGGTGCGTGTACGTCGAGTCCAGAAGGCTAAATGTAGACATTTAAAATCACATTATCCGTTCGTGGAGCGGAAGGTGTTGCTTGGTAAAAAGACAGAAACCTTGATGTTGAACGGTACAGCCCAGTATTCCCTAATACTGGAGGAGTAGGCGGGATAACATGCACCAACACACAAGTTCGTATTATTAATTAACACTGGACGACTAGTCCGGATAACATGTACCAACACACAAGTTCGTATTATTCATTAACACTAGACGACTAGTCGAGATAACATACACCAAAACACAAGTTCGTATTATTAGTTAACACTGGACGACTAGTCCGGATAACATGTACCAACACACAAGTTCGTATTATTCATTAACACTAGACTACTAGTCGAGATAACATACACCAACACACAAGTTCGTATTATTGATTAACACTGGACGACTAGTCCGGATAACATGTACCAACACACAAGTTCGTATTATTCATTAACACTAGACGACTAGTCCGGATAACATGTACCAACACACAAGTTCGTATTATTCATTAACACTAGACGACTAGTCCGGATAACATACACCAAAACACAAGTTCGTATTATTAGTTAACACTGGACGACTAGTCCGGATAACATGTACCAACACACAAGTTCGTATTATTCATTAACACTAGACTACTAGTCGAGATAACATACACCAACACACAAGTTCGTATTATTGATTAACACTGGACGACTAGTCCGGATAACATGTACCAACACACAAGTTCGTATTATTCATTAACACTAGACGACTAGTCCGGATAACATGTACCAACACACAAGTTCGTATTATTCATTAACACTAGACGACTAGTCGAGATAACATACACCAACACACAAGTTCGTATTATTAATTAACACTGGACGACTAGTCCGGATAACATGTACCAACACACAAGTTCTTATTTTTCATTAACACTAGACGACTAGTCCGGATAACATGTACCAACACACAAGTTCGTATTATTCATTAACACTAGACGACTAGTCCGGATAACATGTACCAACACACAAGTTTGTATTATTCATTAACACTGGACGACTAGTCCGGATAACATGTACCAACACACAAGTTCGTATTATTCATTAACACTAGACGACTAGTCCGGATAACATGTACCAACACACAAGTTTGTATTATTCATTAACACTGGACGACTAGTCCGGATAACATCCACCAACACACAAGTTCGTATTATTCATTAACACTAGACGACTAGTCCGGATAACATTACCAACACACAAGTTGTATTATTCATTAACACTGGACGACTAGTCCGGATAACATGTACCAACACACAAGTTCGTATTATTCATTAACACTAGACGACTAGTCCGGATAACATGTACCAACACACAAGTTCGTATTATTCATTAACACTAGACGACTAGTCGAGATAACATACACCAACACACAAGTTCGTATTATTAATTAACACTGGACGACTAGTCCGGATAACATGTACCAACACACAAGTTCTTATTTTTCATTAACACTAGACGACTAGTCCGGATAACATGTACCAACACACAAGTTCGTATTATTCATTAACACTAGACGACTAGTCCGGATAACATGCACCAACACACAGGTTTGTATTATTCATTAACACTGGACAACTAGTCTGGATAACATGCACCAACACACAAGTTTGTATTATTCATTAACACTGGACGACTAGTCGGGATAACATCCACCAACACACAAGTTCGTATTATTCATTAACACTGGACGACTAGTCGGGATAACATCCACCAACACACAAGTTTGTATTATTCATTAACACTGGACGACTAGTCGGGATAACATCCACCAACACACAAGTTGTATATTCATTAACACTGGACGACTAGTCGGGATAACATCCACCAACACACAAGTTCGTATGATTCATTAACACTGGACGACTAGTCGGGATAACATCCACCAACACACAAGTTCGTATGATTCATTAACACTGGACGACTAGTCGGGATAACATCCACCAACACACAAGTTTGTATTATTCATTAACACTGGACGACTAGTCGGGATAACATCCACCAACACACACGTTTGTATTATTCATTAACACTGGACGACTAGTCGGGATAACATACACCAACACACACAAGTTTTTATTATTCATTAACACTGGACGACTAGTCGGGATAACATCCACCAACACACAAGTTTGTATTATTCATTAACACTGGACGACTAGTCGGGATAACATCCACCAACACACAAGTTCGTATTATTAATTAACACTGGACGACTAGTCGGGATAACATACACCAACACACACAAGTTTTTATTATTCATTAACACTGGACGACTAGTCGGGATAACATACACCAACACACAAGTTCGTATTATTTCGATAATCGTGATTCAAAGATTCATTAAAGTTGGCAAAATTTATAAATGTATTACATTAATAAATACAATAAAAAATAAAATAAAAAGCAGGTAATATTTTTAAAGGTTTTCTGCTAAGAAGCTATATAATAACATTTATAACATGTACGATTTGTTTTAAATAAATAAGTTTAAATAAATCAATACAATAAGTTCTAACTTATACCAACAAACCAGTTCGTAATATTTCCGTAATTCCATCACCTCTCTGACAATTTATTTTTCGATGGCGCAGAAGACTCGTCCTCCATTCCTGGTACGGATCTGTCGGTGTAATTCCGTATAACTGATCGAGAAGAGGTTTTAGATTGATGTGTGTTGATCAAGTTTATCCCGAAACTCAGTTCTTTGTATTCCCCTTGATATTATTACAATTCGTTTACAAAATCTTGAAAACTGTTAAGCCTTTCTTATGGAGTTTTCATGGGTTGTGCATTATTTCTTTTATCTCACTCCTCCACTAGGAGTTGAGATAACATCGTTGATATGAATGATAAACAAATTTCGAGAAAATATATTTACATGTGTTGGATTACCTGTGTTTTTCAAATTGTATCATAGAAACGTTTATAATACTATCGCTATTACCAGGAATTAGATGAAATGAAACGAATAATCTTATTTTGTCTAATTGTCTTTACGGGGTAGCCACATATAAATGCATAACTTCACGTCTACTCCCTTTCAAAACATATTTATTTACATCTGTACACCATACCACGTGACTTATTAAGTACTTGACTTGTTTTTTGTTTGTTTTTCGTGTTGCGTGTTTTGAAATAAATTGATTGAATTGAATTGAATAAGATTAATACGGTTGGTACATTTACTAATGGTTGTAGTTAGTTTTGGTTAGCATAGTTTTGGTTTATATCACTTTCCGTTGCTAAAACCATCGCAACAGCTCTAGTAAGCAGACTTGACTACTGCAATTCCCTCCTTTACAATATCGCAAACAAGGATATAACAAAACTTCAGCGTGTCCAAAATTGTTTAGCAATGGTAGTCACGCGTTCTCCTCATTTGTTCTCGCTCAGTGCCGCTTCTAAAATCATTGCATTGGCTCCCTGTGCACTATCGCATCATTTTCAAAATGTGTACAACAGCCTATCATGCACTCTCATCTACACAACCAGCATATCTAAATTCAATGCTAACTCCAACAAGAAATTCCAGACAGCTACGCTCTACCAGTAGTAACCCTCTTTACATTCCTCGGGTGGAAACGAAAGCCGGGACCCGAGCTTTCTCGGTTGCCGCACTAACGGTGTGCAATTCGCTTCCTGCCAGTGTTAAATCAGAAGGTAATATAGTTTCATTCCGCCGACGTCTAAAAACCTATCTCTTTAATGCTGCCTATCCTCCTTAGCCTCCTAGCTTCTTCATCCACCCATCCATTGACGACTCACGCATTGCTTTCGATTACGAGTTTGCTTAATCCCTCGATTATGTCGCGCCACTGAGCTTGATCTTCGAGGATATTGGCGCAAAAGAAGTCATTATTATTATTATTATTATCGGTGTAAACAGGCAGACGACGGGAATAAATAGTTAGCATGAAAGTTCGTTATTCATTTTAGTATTAATGGTATTACAATAATTAGTTTGGGTTGATAGGATGGTCTGGGCGACTCGAAACTCGTTTTTCAAACTGAGGTTCATCGACAGCAGCACCGACCCTGCCCGTGTTTGTACACGGTTGTTGTCCATCAAATTGGAGTACCTCGGCCTTGGTGACGTGATGAAGCGACTCGATGCCGACATCGAGTGTGTCTAACTAAGGATGGGACCCAGTCCGACCGTGTGTATCCAGGTGACACTGATCGCTTCATATCAAAACAGGTACGCCACGAAGGGGTGTAGGGGCCCTATATAATGACGAATACTTTTCAGGACATTCTCTACAGTGACCCACAACTCGGGCTGCTTAACCTCGGCGAAAACGTCGGTGGCATAATGTACACATGCGTTTGAACGTATGATAATGATAAGGATATCACTTACGTACAACAAGGTAATATACAAGTAACAAAAACACATACTAATTTGTCATTATTATACTGGTTGCGTAACCATGTTATTCGCGGGAACGGCTTAAACGTGCTGGTGGCAACATTGAGAGAGCACTAATTCCCTGAGCAGATAGATGGGCCTAAAAAGTGCTACCAACTCACAGAGCCTGGGTAATCGGGGCTACACGGTGCTTTCCCAGATGTCCTAAAGAGTGACGCTGACCCTAAATGCAAAGCACGCCAGGAAATATTAAGTTCTAGTCTAGCCTCGATTACCCAGGCGCCGTGAGGTAGCAGCATATTTCAGCCCCTCAACTCTGCCTGGGGAATTAATGAGCTGCCGATGTAACTGCTAGGGCGGCCTTATCCCTGATTAGGGTAGAGACGCTGATTGGCTCTCATGCCAACTATGAAATAAAAATTAAAATAACGATATACTTTTACAAGATAATGATATCATATGACAAGTAATCAACATTGAACTTATATTATCACAAAATAAATAAAACTACAAATCTGCAGTTGTTTATAAAATAGGAATGACGGCAGGATTAACCAGTGTCCGTGAGGTGGCAGCATTGTTTAGCCCCACACGGATACTATTCAAAAGCCGGCATCAGACTGTCTTCTCGGCGTAGTTACGCGGCTGACCGACAATCGGTTAAGCGAGATTAGTCCTAGTCTCGCTTAACCAACTGTCGCTCGGCTGCGTAATATCGCCGAAAAGACAGTATGGTGGCTTTATCGGCGTTTGAATGTTATCCGTGTGGGGCTAAACAATGCAGCCACCTCACGCATTCTGGATAATCCTGCTGTAACTCTAATTCGTAGAGAACTGCAAAGTTGTATTTCTGTTTATTTTGTGTTAATGTAAGTTTAATTTTGAATATTTTTTATAATATAGTATTATCTGATAAAAAAGTATCCTTATTTAATTTGTTATTTCAAACCAATCAGCGTCTCTACCTTATTCTGCGGCAAGGCCGCCCTGTTGGTTACGGTAGTAGCTTCTTGCTCTCGTACAAGTGCCAATTTGTTTTGCTCTTATGTGGAACAAGGAATAGATTTAGGGTTAGGGTTAGGTTTAGGTTTAGGGTTAGTGTTAAGATTAGGGTTTGGGTTTGGGTTTGGGTTTGGGTTTGGGTTTGGGTTTGGGTTTGGGTTTGGGTTTGGGTTTGGGTTTGGGTTTGGGTTTGGGTTTGGGTTTGGGTTTGGGTTTGGGTTTGGGTTTGGGTTTGGGTTACGGTTAGGATGAAGGTACTTTTGACAAGATTGACATTAGATGTTTTACATGCATTTGATGGGCACTTATACGTGAGTGGTTAGCAAGAAGCCACTACCGTTGGTTACATCGGCATCCCATAAATATACCAGGCGGAGTTGAGGGGCTGAAAATTGCCACCTCACGGAGTCTGGTTAAACGATGCTAATTAAGTCGACGTGCCGGAGCCGCCATCGTCTCTCTGTGGCTGGCTCTGTTCGCTGGGTGGCAATACCGTAATGCAAGTTAGCCTGTGGTGACAGTACAGTGTGTATGTTTACGGACACGCGTGTTGCATCAATGTCAAACACGTCTACACTACGAGAGTGAGTTGAACTAGTGTTTCTATGCGTTGAGTAATGTATGATTTAAGATTAAATTGTCAGACGCCAACAAAAATTTAATGTCAATGGCTGATAAAACACCAAAACATGTTTTATAAGCTGCCATCAACGCCAGCCCATGCACCGGTATTCAACGTAATTGTGTTCTGGTCTTTGTGAGTACAAACCGTGTCTGTGTCGATGTGCCTGTGTGTTGTGGTTGTACGCGACTAGAGCACGACTCCGGGCAATGTTCCGTGGAATACGCTTGATGTGTCCTAGGGCGAGTCTGGTCATTTAAAACAGACGAACGAGCCCTGCAAAGTAACGATCGATTGTTTCTTCAGCACGATTCCTGACATTAATCTGACATGGCACGTACTCATCTGTCGCTAGCATCACGCACGGAATATCAGCCATCTGGACGTTCGGTTACATACGAACAAAGGAAAGCGCATAAGATGTTTTTTTACAGAATCCATTTATTAAAAATGTAGTA
>JAODUO010000460.1:247500-265000 GCA_025642075.2 Ridgeia piscesae
TTTTGCAATTCAAACCTAAACAGAGCAATTATACTTGTATGGCCACACAATGACACATATTAAATAAAAAAATCATTCTATCTTCGAATTCGTAACGTAAATCTTTGTTACAAACTTATTTTATTTTTGACAGGATGTTACATGATGTGTGCATCCTTTTAATATAATTATTTAATTTCCATTTTAAAATGTTAATACAATTTGTTTAATTTATGTAAATAATGTTATTTAGATATGCGTGCTGCCATGCAATTTATAATATAGTCTGAATAATAAATAGATGTGTAATAAGGACATTGTGCATTTCACATGAGAATATTGAATTGGAGTTTTAATGTATTGTATACAGTATATTGGATATGTGCGGGTGTATATGTTATCAAGACCACATCATGACAATCATAAATTCATGTGTTTGCAAAATGCTGTAACAATTTTACATAAAAATTATTTGTTTGTGAAATGCTGTGATAATTTTATTAAAGTATTTCACAAACAAATCAACCAATGCGCTGACTTCATGATGTGATATTGATGAATTACACAGTTTTGCCAATTACTAATAATCATTATAAGATAATGATTGTTTACTATAAATCAAATGTCAGAATGTATCGGTTAGCTGCATATCATCACTGCACATGTTCAATGGGATGCTTCCAACAGGCAGCAGGCATAGTATACTAGCCTGGGTTTTTGCAGGTGCAGAAAAGGGAAATTAGTTTTTTTTTGTAAACAACAACATTTTCTCTGTTTCTCATTAGTGTCAGAACTGCTTGAGTCATCATCAGTGATATCGCTGTCATCCGCTACCACAGATTCCGCATCACTGTCTTCAGGATTTTCCTTCTGACTGTTGCAGACAGAATGATCTGAAGATGGAGACAGTGAGACTGGGACATCCGAAGTGTCATCCACATTGACTGGACTGCCATGGTCAGTTGAAGAAGGCATGCAGGACTGCGACGACAACTTTGCATACCCATGGTCATGATGAATATTCAATGGAACAACAATATCATCTGTATTAATTGCTGCATTGATAAAGTATCGCATTGGCGACATGATCACTGGCTCTGTTTGAGTTTGACACTACAAGTTAATGGCTTTGCAATGTGACATCCATACTGCCATGAGAGACAATGTCATCTGGTGCACAGGATCCTTTGAAAGGTGTGCTTGGTATTTGTGAATCCTTCATCTGAAAGAATGATACATATGTAAGATGGTATGTATCTTCTGTGATATACATATAAATAACAATGTTTTGTCATCTTTTGTTTTCTCATTGCAGTATCTATGTCATAAAAAACACAGAATAAATAAACTTATAATTGGCATTTCGGAAAGTGTTCAGGATCTAATTTTGTGTAGATGCATTTGTGGATATTGTAACGTACTATGCACGAGAAATCTAAATTTGATTGAATTATTCCACAGGCCCCATAGGGTCCCCCAGACTATTTTTCCACAATTGTTAAACAAATCTACTTTTGCATGGCTGTTGCATGTGGTGGTGCTACTGTACACAAGAAATCTGTATTTTATTGCATCATTCTAAGGGCCCCCAAAACACAAAGTAATACTGGTGATTTGGTTTTTGAGAAGATCCCTTGAAATGACCCCCATATCAGTTTTGTGTATTGGGTATCTGCTTTCTGGCTTGTCTGCTACTGCTAGCCAGGGTCACTGGTCAACTCTGTCTTGATGAGACCAGTGGACAGTGGGCTGAGCAGGGTGTTGTGTTTCAACCAGGGAACATTCCTGCAATAAATAGAACATTACCTTTTCAATGGTGCATTCTGTGCGGATTCCATTATATGACTAACCTTCCTGGCATATTTTAATTAATATGTATGTGTTCTGAGTCATTCAGACATCATTACAAACAACAAAACCCACTCCTACATAAGCAGCTCACATAAATTACATAGTAAACCAATTATACAAGCCCACTTGCACATATAAGGAAATAACATGTTTAAGTTAGTTAGGTGCAATCAATGTCCTCCTTGTTCCAATCAGAGACACCTATTTGGCCATAATTAAAGTCATACTTGTATTTTCCAAAAATACAAATGTCAGCTTTATTCTAAATACTAATATTTTGTTTTTAATTTAAGAATATTTTTTACATTGGGGTTTATACATAAGTTTCATTTGTGGGTGGGGTTTTACCCAACTGAGTCTTTTCCGAGATATGTAAGTTTTTTTATTGCATTGTATAAGGTTTTCTAAATAAACTTCTTGGCCATTTTCCTAATAAATACTTTTGGGAAGTGATTATGGACACCTTCCAGTTATCAAACACTAACTGCACTAACTGAACAATGCTGATGTCTGCGGTACTATTGAAAGCAGAATGCCTTATTAAAATATAATTTTCCTACTTTATATTCTTATTTTATAGTCTTATTTCGTTATACACAGTAACACTATTCATTTCCGATTCAATATACTAGTCATGCTGGTCGATAATCATTCTCCAACAGCCATTAGTACCAACAAATTTGAAGATTTATTTAAACACTCAAAGTTAGCAACATTTAAAGCTGACCTCTGTTGCAGTGGTTTGTCTTTTCATCATGCCCTAACATATGACTTTGAACTGGTAAGAAATGCAAGTGCACTAGAGAGATGATGGGGCTTCATCCAGGCAGTGATGTTTGTATTGGGTATGGATAGTCTTTTCACTCTTGCTAGGAAACACAGGGACACTACTAAGATTGTGATCTTATTGCCTAATTTGCACTAGGCTGTTAACTGCAATTAGTAACAGCAGTCCTCTGTTGTACTTTGATCATGATGTTTACAACCCTTGCAGGTAACAATGCAGGCTATGGGCCAATGTAAGGTTCTAAATGTTTTTCACTCATGTAACTATTAATTTTAATCATGGGATCAGTGATATTACTACCTGCTGTCAGGAGACTATTCTGACCCTCAACTAAAACAAATGTGTGCTTGTTTGTCATTTGCAAAGCAAAACTGCAAATTCTTAAAGGTGAGATCCACATTTGGGTACATAATGTTTTGGGGGATAAAAAACGTTGTCGGTTATTTAGAAATTTATTAATCTGTCAATTTTTAAATATCGGACACTAGTGACTTATTATGTATGTCAAAACAATTGCTTGTAAAAGATTGAAATAAGTTCCATGTGTATTGTATATTTTGACCATGCATATTCTACAGCAATAACAGCAGGGGCATACATGAAGTTATAAAATATTCTACGGATATTTTATGATGACACTTAATATGCCTAAATTAAAATACTAAATGTGTTCCCAGGTAATATTGCCAATTGACTTGGGTTATGATGGGCAATGTCATTGGATAGACACATTAACATACTTAATAGTGACACTATGTTAAGTGTGATTGATTCTGTAGCATGTTTTATTGTTGTTATACTAATTATTTCATAGAAAGTTGTGTGATGCACACATGTACAGATGTTACCAGAAACAAATACAATGATACCATACTCATAATGACAATAATATTTTACTAACCTGCATGGCTGCTTCTCGCCGTTTCCTACTTGTCGTTCTGGTCTCTGGCTTCGATGATAAAATGCATATAAACAGCACATCCTCAGTTTGCATAATGTCAAAAAACAGTGTCCTCATGCAATGGCCAAGATTAAGTTGTAAGCAAACTAGTGTTCAACAGACAGTATTCATAAGTCAACAGCTATGTCTCCAATTCTCTGCTGTGATGTTAAAACCTTGGGCAATTGTTTTTCACTCTACATTGCTCCAGTTCACTCAGCTGTAAAAATGAGTACCTGCATGGCTATAGATAGTGGTGGATACGCGCATTAAGTATAGCATATCGCTGGATGCTTCCCAGAGACGTTGAGATGGTATATCTGATTGAACAGGTCTGTCAGGGAAATAAAGTGTAAAGCGCTTTCAGCAATCCTGAGGATTAGTTACTGCGCTAAATAAGATCTTCCCTTTATAAATCAGCAATTAATAAAACCAGAGGTTTTTTCTTGAATTATTTAAATCGGTTGATTTATGGGTTAAATCAACTTATTTAAATTTAAGAGCATGTGTCAACCTGGTTATTACTATTATGCCAATAACCAATTACATTATATACGGTAGTGTTTTATTGAATGCAGTTAACAGTCTAATTTAAATAATAACATAAATTTGTATTTTGCTGTTTCTGTTAATTAATTCCAAGTAATGCCTGTAATATGACTGACAGTTCTTGACTGTTGTTGACTAATTAGCGAGTCACTCTAATTTGCATATGACGACGAGTATTGTTTAAAACAAACGTCATACGCATGCATGGTCGTAGCTGTCATTTCTTTTTATGTCATTATCTTGAAGAAGGTTATTCCACCACCGGCGACTGTCTATGTCAGAAACAAAAGTGTACTTGTACCTAGAGACTCGAGCTATTTTTAGCAACCAACGAACCGGCGTTGGTTGCTATGCCTAGGTCTAGGTACAGCTCGCCGGCGAACTGTTGACCTAAATCCGTGGATTATATAAACATTCTTTATTTCACATTAAATAATACTGTCCACACATATTTTTACTTTATTACATTCATATTTCTTATTACATTTAAACTTTGCTTAGGTCACATTCGTATATTATACAGACGATGAAATACAACTGTGGGACTAAATTGTAGTCGTAACGATACACGTTGGTACTCGTAAGTGCCGAGTCGGCTTGGCAACAACAAGCTGGTTTCGGCATGTAATTTCCTACGCGCCGCTTCACCTTCCAAATAAGGAAATCGTGTCCGGTTTTCCCTCTCAGTTCACCAAACATTACTTCGTCGCTGCGTACTTATATGCAAACAAATCGGCCAAAGATGCACCTGTGGCTTTGATCGAGACTTATGTTTTTTATGTTCAGTGTCTCTTTGTGCTCGTCACGTTTGTAATTAGGCTTGCAATCGGCGTTTGAAAGTGACCACCACAGACTCTTGTCGAACTTTCCGCCGGCGGACACGCCAACTTCATCATCTCTAACCTGTTTTTTTCTGCAGGAATCCTTTCGTGGAAGTATGTGAAAAGTTGCTTACTAACAATCATAGTATATCTATTAGCCATACTGTGCATTAACTTGTTTAATTATGTTTGTTTTAATGCGTTTGGCCCGTTTTTGCGAGAGCTATGCTGCGTCGCCTATCGACTGGCGGCTTCCGTGATTGTAAGCAACACGCCAGTCAAACCGGAAAAGGCCCTAGGCAAGATGGCAGCGCCCTGTGTTGAAAGTAGCTCAAAATATACCGTGACGCTGTGCTTGTCAAATTATGGTGACAAGTGCTGTAAATTATATGTTCTTATGTTTGGGCTGTGGTTGTTCAGCCGCTTCACTCCCCCTTTAAAAGCGTACGCTTAGATTCCGCGTACGGGAGACCGGTGTGTAACTGAATGTTAATTATACTTGTTTGCGCCAGTATATATAACGCCGACATGGGATATGCAAAAATCCAATATAACGATACCAGTAACAACATAAATGTGTCAGCAGATACAAAACATTACATTTTAGTGGTTTGTTTTACAGCGTGTTGATAGCGCCGCATTCACCAAATGTACAACGTATGGCAAGTAATTGTTTTATTGATGTGAATACATATTTATTAAAATTAATACATATCCATCAAGAATATTGTACACTGAACCCCAAACACTAAACCCTCAATCAATATATGGCAATACTTTACACTATAAACACTTTTCTGCTGGGTCCCACACGCGGCGCCTTATGCACGTAAATATATACGAATACGAATACAGATACATTTATTCAGGTAAAAACCCATATACAATTGTTACATACATTATCACACCTAAGTAGACTATAAAAGATCAAATACGTTAAAAAATGAATAGATACAAAATAAATAAGGTTATAAGTTAGATAAATGTAAAATTGTAGAAAAACAGATAAAATAATGAGCAATACACAGGATGTGATTGTTTAATAAATATGCAATTAATTCATATAAATAAAAACCGTTTGAAAAGTAAGTTATATAAACAACTTACTGACTTTAAAAATATATAATAATAATAAATAAGTAATAATAAAATTATATGCGAGACATGATGACTATCTTACAGATTTACTGTGTACAACGAATTGGCCCAGCTAATCCACATTGGGCCATTTACTATTTCAAAGCAATTGTACATAACCCTAATCAAGTCATTATTTATGTCTATGCATATTGTTGTAGGCAACTTTAGCTTTTAAATAAGAGCCCTTATTGAAGTTAACCCATAATTGGCAACAATAAGTTGTACAGCAATATGCATGAAACAGACGTAGTTTAACACCCACGGAACAGTGGTGAAATTTTCTGATAATGCTATTAGACCTAGCATAAAAATTACGAAGATGTCTCAAAATATCTCCGTCATCTTTCAGGTCATTGCATATTATCACACCTAAATATTTTGCTTCTTTGACATATGCAAGCTTGTTTACGTTCATATATATATCTGGACATTTCAGGTTAAAACCACGTGGTTTGAAGACCATACACAACGACTTGATAGGGTTATATTCAACATCATTTACAAGCCCAAACTTTGCACATATGTTCAGTAAACCCTGAAGCCCACTAGGACTAGGAGCAATAACACATATGTCATCAGCATAGAACACGTGATTAGTGCAGTAGTTGTGTATGTGGCAACCTATACCAGCACTATTTAGCATATTGCTCAGTTCATCAATGTATACGATAAATAAATATGGGGACAAAATCCCACCTTGTCGAACACCATTCGAAACATTAAAAAAGTCTGTTTGGGTTCTATACCAGTACAACAGGACACGGATAAGTACAACAGGCACACCTCGGTTAAGCAATTTTCTAAAAAGCGTCCAGTGATTGACTCTGTCAAATGCTTTTGAAGCGTCTAGAAAACATGAATACACCGGACTAATGTTACTTTTATAGTACTGAATAACATTTTTAAAGCAAATATACAGTGGTCACTAGAGTGTCCCTTCTTAAATCCAAATTGATTGTCGTTTGTATTAAGATATGGTGTCAACAGTTCCAGCAATATGATTTCAAATATTTTTGAGGCAACGGTGACAAGCGCAATTGGTCTGTAGTTATTTACGTTGCTCGTGTCTCCAGACGTATTTTTATCAATGGAATGATAATAGTTTTCATAAAGTCATCACGTAGATGACCATGAAAAATCACTCTATTATAGAAAATGGACAACAGTATAGTTGTGCGGATAGACCATCGTTGCCACATGCTTTTCCAGATTTCAACTTATCGATAGCATTTTGAACCATACAAGGAGTTATGAGTAAGTTATTTCCATAATACAAATATTCTGTGTTTTGTACACGCTCTTTCACATTTTGCATATTTGCATCTGTGGTTACATTGTTTAGCAACGATTCAAAATGTGTTTTCCACGTGGCGGATATGGCCGTAGGATCATTAGCACCATTGACATTTGTAGCATTGGGTATACCTTTCTTGTATGTTTTAGATACGTTTTTCCAAAAACTGTCTGCATCTTTAGCATGCATGGATTTATCCATGGCATCTGCTCGAGCCATATCTTCGCGTTGTTGACACGGTCTAAGCAAATATTTAAAATGTAACCTAGTTTTCCGCATTAGTTCACAGACTGGGCCATGCTTAGGGTTTCCCACATCACGCCATACAATATAGTAATATCTAGCTTCAGTGTGCGCTTCCTTAACATAATCATTCCATCCAGGTACAATGTTGTCTTGGCACAATGTTTTTTTGCATGTAGTAATCGTTTCAATACCGTCAAAGTAAACTGGGCTGTGTGTACCACTGTCATACTCAACAAATTGACAGTTTGAAAGTTAAAATCGAAAATCATATTCATATGCATATTCGAAGCATATGTCACACCTTTTGTTAAGTGCATATTGTTGGAGCTTTTAAACCGGCATCGGCGTAGGCAACAGCCCAGTACTTATGGTCAATCATACACCTGAATCCAGACATGCTAAGTCTAGGTAACATCGCCAATATAAAATAGGCCGCACAACACATTGCGTCACTCCATAGGTAGTAGAAAAAATACAATGATATAACACATACACACACACACACACACACACACACACACACACACACACACACACACACACACACACACACAACTCAACACACACACACACACACACACACACACACACACACACACACACACACACACACAGAAGACGACACACACACACACACACACCACACACACACACACACACACACACACACACACACACACACACACACACACACACAACACACACACACACACACACACACACACAAGAGAGACACACAGACAAAAACACACACACACACACACACACACACACACACAACACACACACACACACACACACACACACACACACACACACACACACACACACACACACACACACACACACACAGACAGACACACACACACACACACACACACACACACACACACACACACTAGACACACACACCACACACACAACCACACACACACACACACACACACACACCCCACACACACACACAGCACAGCACACGCACACGCACACGCACACGCACACGCACACGCACACGCACACGCACACGCACACGCACACGCACACGCACACGCACACGCACACGCACACGCACACGCACACGCACACGCACACGCACACGCACACGCACACGCACACGCACACGCACACGCACACGCACACGCACACGCACACGCACACGCACACGCACACGCACACGCAACAGCACACACACACACACACACACACACACACACTCCCACACACACTCACACACACACACACACACACACACACACACACACACACACACACACACACACACACACACACACAGACTCCACACGACACACACGCACACGCACACGCACACGCACACGCACACGCACACAGCACACGCACACGCACACGCACACGCACACGCACACGCACACGCACACCACACACACACACACACACACACACACACATAATAGATATGTGTATAATCGATGCGATGCGATGCGATGCGATGCGATGCGATGCGATGCGATGCGATGCGATGCGATGCGATGCGATGCGATGCGATGCGATGCGATGCGATGCGATGCGATGCGATGCGATGCGATGCGATGCGATGCGATGCGATGCGATGCGATGCGATGCGATGCGATGCGATGCGATGCGATGCGATGCGATGCGATGCGATGCATAATAACCCGATAATAACCCGACTACTCCTGCAGTGTTAGTGAATAGCGGGCTGTACAGTTCAACGTCAAGGTTTCTGTAGTTTTACCAAGCAACACCTTCCGCTCCACGAACGGATAATGCGATGCTAATGTTATACAGTTGACCGAGTATAGGCGGTTGGTGAACACCTCTTTCTTATGGTTCCACGTGTGCGATTTACACACAAAATGCTTGTATTTGTATGCGATAAAAGCGCTTGTGTTTCGTGGAGTTGGAAACCAACGTCCCCCTAGGGGGCGCTGCACGGTCGGAAAGAAATAACCTCGATTCAACTCCCATCGTGGAGTGGCCTGATGGGAAGACATCACCATGTTTTTGTCCGTGTAGAACGCGATATCAATGTACGGCCAATGCCAACGATATACCCCGGCATTCGGATCCTTCAAGCTGAATACCTTTGCAGTTAAGGAACTTTCGTTTTCTGTCTCCAATAGCTGGATCTGTTTGTAATGGCCGACTCCGCTGGCGTTGAATAGACGCTTTATCTTCGGAAGGTCGTCGAGGTTGACGAAGATGTCGAGATCATCGTCCCACGGTAGCATGTCGTGCATGACGTACGAACCGAGCAACGTGCCGTGTGCCAACATGTAGGTGATGTTGAACTCACGAAAGATGGCGTCGACTGTTGACAATAGCTCGATGCACCGGTCTCGTTCATCTCGTGTAATGACCCGCGGTAGCAGGTGATGTGAGAGCCACGGTAGCGCGTCGGTCGCCCTCTTCAGACGCTCCGTTTCTCCTGCGTGAATGTGTACGGATGAAGAAGAAGAACACGATTTCATCGTTTGTCGGACATTGGTAACACTGAGCAGGCGCTTTGCGCTGATCAAGACCATGGTGGTTATCATTGAACATAATATTACACACAAAAATATTCCCTTTCGCGTTCGCATCCTTGCGCTGGGTCGTGTCGTGTCGTGTCGTGTCGTTCCCGCACCTACAACAAAGGCAGCAGTATTTGACAGTTCGATTTGTTTAAACTTAGAGATTAATAATTTAATCGATGACACATGTTCGCATGTGCGTGCGTGCGTGCGTGTGTGCGTGCGTGCGTGCGTGCGTGCGTGCGTGCGTACGTGCGTGCGTGCTTGTTATATCTGGCTTACGTGAGGCTGTCCGCCCATCTCCGACTTGGTATTTCTATTTATCCGCATCCCAACTGCATCATCTATGGTATATTTATCGTTGGAATAACCTTTGACCTGTGTTGGTACTATGAGAGGTATTAATTTATGTTAAGTTCACTCCTTGGTAGGCCTTTTAATAATAATAATAATAATAATAATAATAATAATAATAATAATAATAATAATAATAATAATAATAATAATAATAATAATAATAATAATAATAATAATAATAATAATAATACTAATACTAATACTAATAATACTAATAATACTAATAATAATAATAATAATAATAATAATAATAATAATAATAATAATAATAATAATCATAATAATCATAATAATCATAATAATCATAATAATCATAATAATCATAATAATCATAATAATAGTTTATTTCACTCTCTCTGGGCAATCATAGAGATTGAAATTGGAACATAAAACATGCAAAGAATATTTGTTAAAATAGAATCAAATAATATATAATTTAAGACATTAGCGTAGATATAAATTATAATGTAGAGAATCTGCGATATGTATCTATAAAAGTAATTAAAATAATTTAAGACATTAAACATATTTTATCTCATTATTTGACTAAACTTACTAAACAAAAATTAATAGTTTAAAACATTAAAATAATTAGATCTAAAAATGTATTAAGGCTTTACAATATCTTAAACATATCCATATCAGCATGCACGAAAGTGTGTTAAGAGTCACTGTGAGTTTTCAAAAGATCAATACGTTGATATATCTAGGAAACAACCAATCGTTTTACAATTACTAGGCGAAGTCCATTCGAACATACATGTATATTCACCATGCATTATCTTTAGAGGTGTACGTATGCACAATTGGCTGAATTTAAATAATGCAAGACACCGAAACTGAACAATATTCGAAAAAGCGCTGAGTTTCCAAAGCTAGGTGTTGTATAATAATAATAATAATAATAATAATAATAATAATAATAATAATAATAATAATAATAATAATAATAATAATAATAATAATAATAATAATAATAATAATAATAATAATAATAATAATAATAATAATAATAATAATAATTATTATTATTATTATTATTATTATTATTATTATTATAAATTATAATAATAATAATAATAATAATAATAATAATAATAATAATAATAATAATAATAATAATAATTATAATAATTATAATAATTATAATAATTATAATAATTATAATAATTATAATAATAATTATAATAATAATAATAATAATAATAATAATAATAATAATAATAATAATAATAATAATAATAATAATAATAATAATAATAATAATAATAATAATAATACTAATAATACTAATAATAATAATACTAATAATAATACTAATAATAATACTACTACTACTACTACTACTACTACTAATAATAATAATAATAATAATAATAATAATAATATTAATAATATTAATAATATTAATAATAATACTACTACTACTACTACTACTACTACTACTACTACTAATAATAATAATAATAATAATAATAATAATAATAATAATAATAATAATAATAATAATAATAATAAACATTATTTATTCAAGATAACCTTATGAAATATGCATTTTATGTTTCCAAGGGACCACTCTTTATTTTGCACAGAAATGTCGGCTTGTCGTAACGGTTCCAAAAAGGACTGACTTTTTCAGTGAGACTTCCAAAGTTCAAATGTTGTAACCACAATTCACACAGACTAGTCTGTGAAACGAACCCTGCCGAATGATGGAAACAACTAGAACTAGAACTGGAAAACAAACCATCGTTTTCATGTTTTATTTAGCTGTCTTGGCAGCCATCATTAATTTCTAAATGGACCCCAAAATAATAACATGCTGGTCTAACCTATACTCTAGGTCATGTAGTGTAGCGGTATTGATTGCTAACTCAACATGTATGGCGACATTTTATCGTACTATTACACTATAGCTTTGTTTGTAATTATGGTGGCAATTTTAGATATCAAGACGGCCGCCATTGTACGCCATATTTCTATTTATTTTTCAATAAATCCTTCAAGAACATATAGAAGGCTGGTTTTTGTAGACAATTTTATTCATTTATAATCAGTTAATTCAATTCCGCTAAAATAGGCTTTATGATCGCAATGTTTTTAAAAGCTGGCTGGCATAGTACTTCCCGTTCTTTCTCATGTTTCCTTTAATGGCGACGACGTCGATTATATAACGAAATAGCGTTATGGGCGCCATTGTAACACGGCAGAAGTGGTACTTGCTATCATTTTTCGTCATTATATGTCTATATATATATATATATATATATATATATATATATATATATATATATATATATATATATATATATATATATATATATATATATATGTATATATATATACATATATATATTCTGAACATTCTTCCGGCCCCAAAAAACAAACAAAACACACATTAAGCCTAAACACTTCCCCGACCATGTATCCTCAAATGTTGTCCAACAACTAACAACCACCAACACCAGATGTTTTATAGTACCTACAGCCCACACTGAACAATTTAAGAATTCATTTTTTGTAAAAACCATAACCGACTGGAACCAACTAAACGAGCCGCAGGTCCAGGCTGAAACCATAACTGATTTCAGTCGCCTAATCTGCGGCTCAAACACTCAATAACATGCGCACACACCCCAATCGTATATAAGAGCCAATACTGGCTTCTTTACGAAGTATCCCATTCAGATTCAGATTCAGATTCAGATATATATATATATATATATATATATATATATATATATATATATATATATATATTATATAATATATATATCGACGATGCTATGACCATATATAAATATTATATCTATGAAACTAACCTACCTGACTAATACGCTCGACACCTGACCACCTGACCTACGACCCTGACCTGACCGACCCGACCCGACCCGACCCGACCCGACCCGACCCGACCCGACCGACCCGACCCGACCCGACCCGACCCGACCCGACCCGACCCGACCCACCCACCCCACCCCACCCCACCCCACCCCACCCCCCCCCACCCCACCCACCCCACCCCACCCCCCCCCCCCCCCCCCACCCACCCCCCCCCACCCCACCCCACCCCCCCCCCCCCCCCCCCCCACCCCCCCCCACCCACCCCACCCCACCCCCCCCCCCCCCCCCCCACCCCCCCCACCCCACCCCACCCCACCCCACCCCCCACCCACCCCACCCCACCCCGACCACCCGATAATAACCCGACTACTACAGTGTTAGTGAATAGCGGGCTGTACCGTTCAACATCAAGGTTTCTGTCGTTTTACCAAGCAACACCTTCCGCTCCACGAACGGATAATGCGATGCTAATGTTATACAGTTGACCGAGTATAGGCGGTTGGTGAACACCTCTTTCTTATGGTTCCACGTGTGCGATTTACACACAAAATGCTTGTATTTGTATGCGATAAAAGCGCTTGTGTTTCGTGGAGTTGGAAACCAACGTCCCCCTAGGGGGCGCTGCACGGTCGGAAAGAAATCACCTCGATTCAACTCCCATCGTGGAATGGCCTGATGGGAAGACATCACCATGTTTCTGTCCGTGTAGAAAGAGATATCAATGTACGGCCAATGCCAACGATATACCCCGGCTTTCGGATCCTTCAAGCTGAATACCTTTGCAGTTAAGGCACTTTTGTTTTCTGTCTTCAAAAGCTGGATCTGTTTGTAATGGCCGACTCCGCTGGCGTTGAATAGACGCTTTATCTTCGGAAGGTCGTCGATGTTGACGAAGATGTCGAGATCGTCGTCCCACGGTAGCATGTCGTGCATGACGTACGAACCGAGCAACGTGCCGTGTGCCAACATGTAGGTGATGTTGAACTCACGAAAGATGGCGTCGACTGTTGACAATAGCTCGATGCACCGGTCTCGTTCATCTCGTGTAATGACCCGCGGTAGCAGGGATGTGAGAGCCACGGTAGCGCGTCGGTCGCCCTCTTCAGACGCTCCGTTTTTCCTGCGTGAATGTGTACGGATGATGAAGAAGAACACGATTTCATCGTTTGTCGGACATTGGTAACACTGAGCAGGTGATTTGCGCTGATCAAGACCATGGTGGTTATCATTGAACATAATATTATACGCAAAAATATTCCCTTTCGCGTTCGCATCCTTGCGCTGGGTCGTGTCGTGTCGTGTCGTGTCGTTCCCGCACCTACAACAAAGGCAGCAGTATTTGACAGTTCGATTTGTTTAAACTTTAAACGTTCTCCACCGATCGACGCCCGTGCCTGCGGGTGGATCAGGTATTTATTTATTTATTACGGTCGCTGCATCGCTTTCTACACATGCAACAATTTAGTGTTATTTGCATTGTAGCCTTCGTCAATGTTATCTGATCGCACCCATACACACACGCACACGCACACGCACACGCACGCGCACGCGCACGCGCACGCGCACGCGCACCGCACCGCACCACGCGCACGCGCACGCGCACGCGCACGCGACACGCACCGCACGCGCACGCGCACCGCACCGCACGCACGCACACGCACGCACGCACACGCACACGCACACGCACACGCACACGCACACGCACACGCGCACCCGCACACCGCACACCGCACACGCGCACACGCGCACACACGCACACACGCACACACGCACACACGCACACACCACACACACACACACACACACAGCACACACGCACAACGCACACACGCACCACACACACACACAGGACCGCACACACACACACGCACACACACACACACACGCACGCGCACACACACACACGCACACACACACACACACACAACACACACACACACACACACACACACACACCAATGTAAAACAATTCTCTATACCTACCTTTCGTCAGTTGAATACCTCCAAGGACTCGCTCTTCTCGGCCCCAACGCAGCTTTGATACATTGCTCGGTTGGTTTCAGCAAAAAGGAAAATGAACCGCGCCATCTGCCGAGCGCGTCCAAATCAACGATGCATGGCGCTTTTAACGCTCAGCATCAAATCAGTGGTATGCAGGGGACAAGTTTTTATCCCTCAGCATCCAATCAATGGTACGGGCCTTTCTTTTTCTGTTCAGCATTGTATATACTGGACAGGTGTTTCTGTTCGTTACGAATCAACTTGCTAGCTGGGTTGACAACACGAGCAAGCTTTATTTTATTCTTGGCACTGACATTACCACACCACGTGATTATGTTAAAAGATAAAACGCTCTCTATTAAACCCCTGTAAACAAGTTGGAAAATATGCGGGCTAACATCGAAACTTTTCAGCTTTCTCAGTAGGAACAGTTGTTCTTAACCTGTGCTTGTGAAGAAAGTGAGTGACATTCAACGAAGCATCGTAGCGGTGATCGTTCGAATGCTATTGCCGCTGCATTCAGTGATGATACTGCTTTCCGCGGTGCACAGTCGACACGCTTCACAGGAGTTAGTGATTCAGACGTTTTAATGTTGATCGCAGACTCACCATGTAAGTCATGCGGACTAGATCCACTACCGACATGGCTCCTGAAACTATGTTCATCTGAAGCTATGATCACAGCTATAATAAACTCCTCCCTCGAAAGTTCAACTGTACCTGACGCATTCAAGCAGGCGGTCGTGAGACCTCTCCTAAAAAAGGTTACGCTTGATGAAGATGCTTTATGCAGCTACCGTCCAATTTCGAACTTGCCGTTTTTGTCAAAGCTTGTTGAATAAGTGATTGCAAGAAAACTGGACATTCATCTCGACATGAACAACTTACGCGATCCTTTTCAATCAGCATACCGTCATGGACACTCAACGGAGACGGCACTACTGCGAGTGAAGAACGACATCGCCGCGACGTTGGATGAGAAGGGCAAGGTTGTACTTGTGATGCTCGATTTGTCCAGTGCATTCGACACAATCAATCACAACATCTTGATGAATCGACTGCAACACTTGGTCGGCATTACAGACGCAGCACTTTCATGGCTCCATTCGTACATCACCGAACGTTACCAGAGAGTCGACGTGGACAGCGCAACATCAGCTGATTGTGTCATGAAATGTGGCGTGCCACAAGGGTCAGTACTTGGACCAATTCTATATTGCATATACATGAGACCCATCGGTGACATCGTTGCACGACATGGCCTGCAATACCATTGTTATGCTGCGACACACAAATATATAATATGGCAGTGAAACATAACCAGCTAATCACAGAAGCAATTACAAAGATCGAACAATATTTGACGGAGGTGACTGACTGGTATGGAAAGAACCAAATTAAATTGAACACTGAGAAGTCAGAGGCAGTCATCTTCTTAACATCAAAACAACGAAACGATTTGCCCTCTGATATTTCCGTGACAATTGGTGGGCATCGAGTTGTGACAAGCCATCTGTACGAAACCTAGGAGTCATACTCGACAGTGGACTGTCTATGCAAGCGCAGGTTGCTCAGATAGCAAAGTCTGGCTATCATCAGATACGCATTGGACGAATCCGGTCAAGCATCACTGATGTTGCGTGCAAAACCCTGGTACACGCGCTTGTTACTGCACGCCTCGGCTACGCGAATGCGCCGTTATACGGCCTTCCGCAGACAACGCTGCAGCGTTTGCAACGTGTGCAAAACTGCGCTGCCCGGCTCGTCAGCCGTACTAGAAAATACGACCACATCACGCCAGTACTGCAGCATCTGCATTGGCTACCGATTTGTGTGCGTCCGACATATAAAATGCTTCTATTTGCTTATTCGGTGATGCATGACCAAGCACCGTGTTACCTCGCCGAACTGCTATCACGTCGTCAACCCAATCGCCGAATGAGGTCTGCTATTGACACTACCTGCTTCGCAGACGCTCACTCACGGTGATCGTTGTTTTGCCGTAGCAGCAGCCGCTCTGTGGAATGGACTGCCGGACAGTGTTAGGACGGCAAAGACACATCTACAGTATAAAACACTTATGAAGACACACCTTTTTAGATTTGCGTTTCTGTGACGTGATCATGTCGACATTAATTACATATATTTATTCATAAGTTATATAATTTATATTACATA
>JAODUO010000460.1:275000-282500 GCA_025642075.2 Ridgeia piscesae
ATGAAGATGCACAATATACAATGGGTGGTACTGTACTAAATACTACCTTAAAGGAAAAGGACTTAGGGTTAACCATTAGTGCTGACATGAAGGTATCAGAGCAGTGTGGAATTGCAGCAGCGAAGCGAAACCAAATTTTTGGATTAATTAGGCGAAATATAGTGTACAAAGAAAAAGAACTAATGATACCGCTGTATAAAACAATAGATAGGCCTCATTTAGAATATTGTATACAAGCATGGAGGCCATATCGCAAGAAGGATATTGATATGCTAGAAAGAGTACAAAGGAGAGCAACCAAAATGATACAAAAACTCAGGAATATTAGTTATGCGTCTAAAAGAATGTGGTTTAACAACACGAGAAACCAGAAGATTGAGAGGAGATCAGATGATGATGATGGTGGTGGTGATGGTGGTGGTAGTGGTGGTGGTGGTGGTGGTGGTGGAAGGTGGTAGTAGTAGTAGTAGTAGTAGTAGTAGTAGTAGTAGTAGTAGTAGTAGTAGTAGTAGTAGTAGTAGTAGTAGTAGTAGTAGTAGTAGTAGTAGTAGTAGTAGTAGTAGTAGTAGTAGTTTTTGTTGTTGTTGTTGTTTGTTGTTTGTTGTTTGTTGTTTGTTGTTTGTTGTTTGTTGTTTGTTGTTTGTTGTTTGTTGTTTGTTGTTTGTTGTTTTTATTGTTATTCGTCTTGTTTGTTTGTTTGTTTGCTGTTGTGTTGGTGGTTGTGGTGGTGACGATTGTGGCGATGATGGTTGTAGTGATGAAGCTGATGATGGTTGTGGTTGCGGGTGTGGTGCTAGTGGTGTAGCTATGATTTTGTATAGGAGGGGCCATCCTGCTTCCAAGCTTGGTTGTCTGATGGCAGTCAAAGCAAGAAAAATTACAGAAAATGATGCAATACTAAAGACATACGAGTCCAAAGCTCCTATACACTATCAACCTATAGCAGGTCCACATATCGCTCACGCTATATCTCCCAAACCTACATACAAAGAACATGACAAATACCAACATTTAGTCACTAACTCACATGACACATTAAAGACTCGTACCTTACCATGGATGATGAGGCGTTGGCCTTCAACCAGTAACTTCACAAAGTGTAACGTTGCTGCTTATAACATTTTATAAATTACGATAGTAATTTCCAACTACCTAGTAGAAAATCGAATAGGTAAATTGCTTTGGTCACAACCTGCAATTTCCCCTTGGTGTAGTAACCGAGCTACTATTAGTTTGCATCCTTGTGTTGATACAGTAATAGCCCTCAGCTGTCTCGCACATTGAGAATGCAGCCAGCTGGGTGTTTATCGCCTACCACAGAAGTGGAGGACTCTTCCACATTGGGTAACTTAATAATATGTGTATGATGACAAATTAGTTTGTAAAGCGTAGGAGAGGGAAAGTAAGTCTAACACAGGCATACCTGTGTCCTCTGTACAGTGTCACTCTATGAATCAGGCAGCTGGTTATAAGTCCTCGAATCAGTTCTCTACCATCTGAATTTCGGGGATTGGGGAACATGGCCCCCTGGCCCCCGTCTACGGCAATGGGTGATGCATAGTTATGTGATGGGGTTGGGGTATACACCCTGTCGCTGTGAGTCCAAGGCTCATGTGGTTTCTGTCTGCAGCGATGAATGCGGTGCGGTCGTTTGCCCGCTTGTGCTCCGAGAGGATGGGAAACAAGTGTCAGGAAGACGCCGCCTTCCGGTAGGACCCGGGGAATGACACGTCAATATACCGCCACAAGTATATACACACATACGCAAACACACTCAAACATACATACACTCACGCAAACACACACGCGCGCACGCACACGCTCATGCAAACACACACACACACACACACACACACACACACACACACACACACACACACACACACACACACACACACACACACACACACACACACACACACACACACACACACACACACACACACACACACACACACATACATACATACATACATACATACATACGTACATACATACATCTATACATACATAATATTTTTTATTATACACATACATACATACATACATACATACATACATACATCATTATCATGATATAAATATTATATCGTTGAATTAATTCTACTAATGAATTAATGAGATAGTACTACACAATTTATAGAATACCGTACATGATTATACGCATGCTGTACGTGTTTTTGTGTGTGTATATATATATATATATATATATATATATATATATATATATGAGAGAGAGAGAGAGAGAGAGAGAGAAAGATATATATATATATAGTATATATATATATATATATATATATATATATATATATATATTGTGTGTGTGTGTGTGTGTGTGTGTGTGTGTGTTGTATTGTTTCAACGAGTTACTCCCTTTGTCACATCCAGTCGACAAGACTGCTACACGACGTGTCACGAGGAACTGTGTAACAGCGGTGACGGTGTGCCCGAGGGCTACGAGAAGCTGCCGGCAGACGGCGGTGGACTGGGGGTCGGCGTAGACAGCGGCAAGGACGCTGGGAACAGTGGCGGAGACGACAAACACGCTCAAGGTCCCAGTCGCGCCGGCTCCAGGAACATGGACGTCGGCGTGGGCGGCGGCGGCCACGTCAACAACAAGAACAATAACGGCAACAACCAGCCCAGCAGCAGCAACAACAACAACAACGGCAATAACGGTAACAACCACAACAACAATGGCAACAATGACAACAATGGCAACAATGGTAACAATGGTAACAATGGTAACAACAATGGTAACGACAATGGTAACGACAATGGTAACGACAACAACAACAACAATGGTCACAGCGGTGATACCAACAGCGACGACACCGTCACTAGCGTCCCCGACAATTCGAGCGCCAGCGTCAACGCGACTGGCCGCAGGAAGCGACCTGTGGCGCTGCCGGCGTGGCGGGACGAGTGGAACTACAAGGAGAGAGTGAGTCGCACCAGTGACGCAGGCAGCACTGTGGCCGTCTCAGTCGCGTCTCTCGCCGCCTCCGTCCTCCTCACGGTTGTCTTCGTGTGTCTGCGATTGTGAAGCTTCACTGTTGTGTGTCTTAGGTATCCTACACACCAAGGAGGCATACTCGGGTGCTCTTGGTTTGTCGGCTCCTTGAGACGGTGTCGAAGTCTCTTGCCTTCGTCCTATCCACGTCTCGACCGTGTGCGGGTTTTCCGACGAGACGCGGTCGAGACGAGATACAAATATGTAAACAAGTCACCAAAATAATGACAGGTATTTTGTGTTATGTTTAATATTTAGTGTAGTTAACTGCAACCCTCTACAATTGTCAAACGTTATTTATACAGGTGTCACAAGAAGTGGTCGTGGTTAATGAAACATGACGTAGAAAGGCGATCAAATATTTACCAAAACATATCTATATTCTAAACAATTAGCTATTATTTAATTTACAATGCAAACAACCTGTTGGAAAGCTTGCTGTAAGTGAAATACTTATATAATGTCTTCTACGAAAAACACTGCTACAAAAGGTGGTGTCATGCGATTTTTTATTAACAACATAATAATACGATTAATATTTAATGTTATGTCCTACATATATCAAAGCTATCGACAACCGTAACCAATTTGTGTGAGTTACCTAACGGTGTACGATAATTAATAACTAGTCTATGCATTTCTCGCTGTTTCCACACAGCAGTAATTATCTCTATATCAAGACAGCGTCGTACTGTTCAATGAAACCCCTGCCATTTTGTTGTTGATTTCAATGTTTGCCACCACGAGCGCGCGCATCAAACTGTCTTGTATCAATGTGAATTTGGTTCTCCTTTGTGTGCGGGCACAGGACACCGGGGCTGACAGGAGACTTGCTCGAGACACATCACGCCAAACGCTTCAGTGGAGGTTGAGAAGCTTTAAAAACGCGTATCAAGCGAGCTTCCTGCGTGTGATGGCCGCTTTATTTATTAAGCAACGTGCATTGATAATCATTTATGGTAACCTGCTGTATATTGTGAGATTATGTTCAAGTTTATGCTGTCAAGAAAACAACATTGAGGTAAGCGGAAGATGGAATGGCTGGTTGTGCGACGGCGTGTTTTCCACGATGGTGTTTTGTTGCTATAAGCAGGGTCGCGCGAACGGCGTGTTTGTCGTGGCGTCTTTATTGCTATAGGTACGTGAAGTAGGCCTATATTCGTAATAAATATATCATTACTTTGTGTTTAAACTAGAAGTGTTTTGACGGCTCGTGTACTGCGAGCAGGCGAGACAGCCACTTGTGTTAGTAGCTGCGTGGTATGCTTCCTGTATAATGCGATACAAAAGTAACGTCATGAAATTAACAGTGGTCGACTTTCCAACATCTCACAATGTTTTACTGTACTGTACTAAAACTTGGAAAATACATTTCCCACATGTCTACAACACTCGTCCTGTCCCACACATTTACAACCCCTCCTGTCCCACACGTTTACAACCCCTGCTGTCCCACACGTTTACAACACTCGTCCTGTCCCACACGTTTACAACACTCGTCCTGTCCCACACGTTTACAACACTCGTCCTGTCCCACACGTTTACAACACTCGTCCTGTCCCACACGTTTACAACACTCGTCATGTCCCACACGTTTACAACACTCGTCCTGTCCCACACGTTTACAACACTCGTCCTGTCTCACACGTTTACAACACTCGTCCTGTCCCACACGTTTACAACACTCGTCTGTCCCACATATTTACAACACCCGTCCTGTCCCACACGTTTACAACCCCCTCCTGTCCCACACGTTTACAACACTCGTCCTGTCCCACACGTTTACAACACTCGTCATGTCCCACACGTTTACAACACTCGTCTGTCCCACATATTTACAACACCCGTCCTGTCCCACACGTTTACAACACTCGTCCTGTCCCACACGTTTACAACACTCGTCATGTCCCACACGTTTACAACACTCGTCCTGTCCACACGTTTACAACACTCGTCATGTCCCACACGTTTACAACACTCGTCCTGTCCCACACGTTTACAACACTCGTCTGTCCCACATATTTACAACACCCGTCCTGTCCCACGCGTTTACAACCCCCTCCTGTCCCACACGTTTACAACACTCGTCCTGTCCCACACGTTTACAACACTCGTCCTGTCCCACACGTTTACAACACTCGTCCTGTCCCACACGTTTACAACATTCGTCCTGTCCCACACGTTTACAACACTCGTCGTGTCCCACACGTTTACAACACCCGTCCTGTGCCACACGTTTACAACACTCGTCCTGTCCCTCACGTCTACAACACTCGTCCTGTCCCACAGGTTTACAATAATCGTCCTGTCCCACACGTTTACACCACTTGTCCTGTCCCACACGTTTACACCACCCATCATGTCCCACACGTTTACAACACTCGTCATGTCCCACACGTTTACAACACTCGTCCTGTCCCACACGTTTACAACACTCGTCTGTCCCACATATTTACAACTCTCGTCCTGTCACACACTTTTACAATACTCGTCATGTCCCACACATTTACAACATTCGTCTTGTCCCACACTTTTACAACACTCGTCCTGTCCCACACGTTTACAACACTCGTCCTGTCTCACACGTTTACAACACTCGTCCTGTCCCACACGTTTACAACACTCTTCCTGTCCCACACGTTTACAACACTCGTCCTGTCTCACACGTTTAAAACACTCGTCCTGTCTCACACGTTTACAACACTCGTCCTGTCCCACACGTTTACAACACTCGTCCTGTCCCACACGTTTACAACACTCGTCTGTCCCACACGTTTACAACACTCGTCCTGTCCCACACGTTTACAACACTCGTCCTGTCCCACACGTTTACAACACTCGTCCTGTCTCACACGTTTACAACACTCGTCCTGTCCCACACGTTTACAACACTCGTCCTGTCCCACACGTTTACAACACTCGTCCTGTCCCACACGTTTACAACACTCGTCCTGTCTCACACGTTTACAACACTCGTCCTGTCCCACACGTTTACAACACTCGTCCTGTCCCACACGTTTACAACACTCGTCCTGTCCACACGTTTAACTGTCTGTCTACACGTTTAACTCGTCCTGTCTCACACGTTTAAAAGCTCACACGTTCCTGTCTCCACACGTTAAACAACATTCGTCCTGTCCCACACGTTTACAACACTCGTCCTGTCCCACACGTTTACAACATCGTCCTGTCCCACACGTTTACAACACTCGTCCTGTCCCACACGTTTACAACACTCGTCCTGTCCCACACGTTTACAACACTCGTCCTGTCCCACACGTTTACAACACTCGTCCTGTCCCACACGTTTAAACTCCTGTCCAGTTTACACACGTTTACACATCGTCTGTCAGTTTACAACACTCGTCCTGTCCCACACGTTTACAACACTCGTCCTGTCCCACAGTTTACAACACTCGTCCTGTCCACGTTACAACTTCGTCCTGTCTCACACGTTTACAAACTCGTCCTGTCCACACGTTTACAACATTGTTCTGTTCACACGTTTCAACATCGTCCTGTCCCACCGTTTACAACACTCGTCCTGTCTCACACGTTTACAACACTGTCCTGTCTCACACGTTTACAACACTCGTCCTGTCTCACACGTTTACAACACTCGTCCTGTCCACACGTTTACAACATCGTCCTGTCTCACACGTTTACAACACTCGTCCTGTCCCACACGTTTACAACACTCGTCCTGTCCCACACGTTTACAACATTCGTCCTGTTCACACGTTTACAACACTCGTCCTGTCCCACACGTTTACAACACTCGTCCTGTCCCACACGTTTACAACACTCGTCCTGTCCCACACGTTTACAACACTGTCCTGTCCACACGTTTACAACACTCGTCCTGTCCCACACGTTTACAACACTCGTCCTGTCTCACACGTTTACAACACTCGTCCTGTCCCACACGTTTACAACACTCGTCCTGTCCACACGTTTACAACATCGTCCTGTCCACACGTTTACAACACTCGTCCTGTCTCAACACGTTTACAACACTCGTCCTGTCCAACTACAACACCGTCTTCAACTTTAAACTGTTGAGTTTATTTGATTTTTGTACGGTGTCTGTTTCTGCTGTTGTTGTTTACACGTTCAACATGCCTTCCACACTTTCAAATGTCTGTCTCACACGTTTACAACACTCGTCCTGTCCCACACGTTTACAACACTCGTCCTGTCCCACATGTTTACAACACTCGTCGTGTCCCACACGTTTACAACACCCGTCCTGTGCCACACGTTTACAACACTCGTCCTGTCCCTCACGTCTACAACACTCGTCCTGTCCCACAGGTTTACAATAATCGTCCTGTCCCACACGTTTACACCACTTGTCCTGTCCCACACGTTTACACCACCCATCATGTCCCACACGTTTACAACACTCGTCATGTCCCACACGTTTACAACACTCGTCCTGTCCCACACGTTTACAACACTCGTCCCGTCCCACAATTTACAACTCT
>JAODUO010000460.1:287500-317500 GCA_025642075.2 Ridgeia piscesae
TCCAAACATTTTACACTAAATATTTGCGTTTTGGCCACCAAAATGTCAACCAATATACCGGTGATGAATATACGTTATATTTACGAAGATCGGTTATGTTTCTGTAATTAAAAGATTCTTATTCCTTTGTAAAATAGCCGATTATTAGAAGATAAGAAAGCACACTTCCAAACTTCTTGTTTTGAACACATACGAATCATACATTCATCGCCGCATCATGAAACACCTTGAACAACATCACATTCAGTGTTGCCATGTCAAAATAAAAGTTCAAGCCCAATAGCCCTCGAAAACTAGCCCAAAATAATTATTAAAAGGTACGTTTTAAAAGTTGCCAACGACACACCCCTACCGACAAAGAGTGAAATGCACTTCAAGTACAGCAGGCACATAATAGGCCTATTTACCTAAGGCTAAGCTAATGGTGAGTTGATGATTCCATCATTTCTTGCTGTTGAGCGCCACCTACTGTTCTAAGGTGAACTATATATTATAATTGCATGTTTAGACATTGCACATCATAACGTCACATAATTCCCCACATAAATGACCCTCTACGTAATCACATTATGCTCTATATTGCCTACACGGTCGCGACGCCTAACTGCGTTAGTTAATGGTGTCTGGGGCATTCCATGTCAAATCAATCAAGAATTTACATGACATTACATTACATTCGATTTTGATGAAAGTTGGTGTGTTGGTTTATGATCATGAGTCTATGCGTCCCACCAGTGTTTAGGTCAATCTGACCTGCAGGTCCAGAGATACGTCATCAAACTTTGACCCGACCTTGATAGATGACGAATGACGACCTTCCAGGTGTCATAACTCCACTTCTATGTGACTTACATATATGATGTTGGTGTCAATTTAAAGCTAATAGAATTGTCTACCTATTTAGACAACAATTCATCTATCAAAAGTTTTAAAACATATTTTGTTTAAATGGTTTGACCTTTGACCTGACCTAGCAAAGTACATGTAACCTCCGATTTCACTGATGTTTTTATATGTTGAAGCATACATATATGGCAAGACTCTATAGACGTTTTAGTGTGTGCAATTCAATACTTCAGCAGTCATAACTTTAAAAACATTTCTTGAACCGCATTAATGATGAAATATAGGCCAATAAGTACAGTCATAATGCTCTGTTAACATGCAAACGGTGGCTAATGTTTTAGATTTTGTTGTTGCGTTTACACCATTACTATCAAGTGTCCACACATTGATGTCATTATGTGCTGATGTACTATGGTGTGTGCGTGCGTGCATGCATGCATGCATGCATGGGTGCGTGCGTGCGCGCGTGCGTGCGTGCGTGCATGCATGCATGTATAAAACATCGTGCAAAAAAATGGTGAAATTGACTTGTCCAGGATAATTTTAAAGTAAAATGTTGTGTATTGGTTTACAGTCCTGAATGTTTGTGACAAATCAACCATATTTTTGGTCAATCTGACCATCATTTAGTCATGGTCAGGTCATTTTGATGACCTCTATCTCTGATGTTAAAATGTCTAGATAAAACTCATAACTGTTTGATCTAATCTTTACTACCTGGTGACTTTCTAGATTTCATAACTTTTTGTTGTCTCTTCTACATACAGGTTATCGTATTACTTATACATACAAATACCAGCAGATACAGGTATTTACTACATTTGAAGAGAATATGCAAAGAAACAAGTAGGACATTCTTTGATGGCAGCATCCATTTGCACTGATAAATTATGTGACAGGTTTTGTTCTGATTACACCATTAAAGCAGCATTGAGGTTCTCAACATTTAAAATGCCATTTTAATTCTTTAAAGGAGTGTTGTGTGCCTGATAACACTTTCTGCAATTATTACCAAATACATATATGGTTCAAAATAGAAAGTCACCAAAATTAGAGATTAATTGATTATTGCAATGTCAGGTCAAAATCAAGCTAGTTTTGCAAAATGTTATTCCAAATTAGTATTTGTTTAAGATTGGCTACAAAGAGAGATATAACTTTATTATAGATTTAAAATGATACATGTAGGCTGCATAGGAGACAAGAACGAGATCCCAAAAGTTGTCAGGTAGCTACCATCATGCCAACTTTTGACGCCATGATTTGACCATGACAAAATGGATGGTCAGATTCACATGGTTTGCAACATATACTTTGACTTATGAGTATAAGCAAACAAGTTTTTTTCAAAAGTCAAACATGGACAAAAAGTTATAATTTCACCCAGTTTTTGGCATATGGGTCAGAATACAGCACTGGTACAGAATTTATTTATTTATTTACCACCAATAATCGTGTGTTCTCGTTGTTTCTTGCCGCTTAGTCTATCAATAAGCAGGTCTTTCCGGATATCATACTACACCTGTACATAACTAATTATAATAGTTTTTATTTTGACCTCATTGTTGTGACATGATATCTGTCAAAAGTTCAAAATCTAAATGATTGCACCATCTAGTGTTTATTATTGCAGGCATGATTTACGAATGATACCGAACGAAACGTGTCCTCTCAGTCAGCGAAATAAGTTAAGGAATGTGTTAGTGTTGTAACCTTACCGTGAACGTAATATCTAGAGATTGTTCATACAGGTGGTATTTTTAATTTAAGATTACATCTGGTGCAGACTTCGGTGATGGCGAGCATGTTGTAAAGAAACGCAGTTTGAACCAGCCACTGCGGATACACTTCGCCCTAGACAACACTGCCAAGGCACTGAGCCCTCACGCCAAGTCTAACCTGGTGGAGTATACATTATACAGAATATCTCAAATGCACTTGCCTTTTTAAAATGTTTTGTCATGAAAACTGAATATGACTTAATTTGTGTGTCCGTAGTTATTAACAACGGGAAATATTGTTATATTAAAGTTATATGTGTTCCTTGTGGTTGTTTAAAATATTACGTTCGGCCAGGTTAATTGTTGGTAAGGTTGTGGACTACACGGAAGCAAGTAGTATATGTTTATTTTATATTGGCGACACTATTGTATATATCAACCTTATATGTAAATAATAAAACATGCATGCAGCAACGCATATATCGTAACACGGGTATGCGTGTCGGGGTAGTTGCTTCAGGAAGAATATTATCTGCAAATAAAGTAATGCAGGCTAAATGTGTATTCCGTAATTACACCTTTGTTTCTGCAGGATGAAGTCATAAATCATATAAGAGATTACTTCTATAAGTTACTGAGTGTGCCTGAAACCAGTGGACCACTGCGACTAATGCGGTACGATGGCAGCCTTACGTTTAACTGAATTTGATGTATGCTTGTACATACATATATATTTTTGTATGTATGCTTTGTATGTGTGTATGTATGCATGCATGTATGTATGTACGCTTAAATCATATATAATATAATTCATTTATATATATATATATATATATATATATATATTATTGTGTGTACGTGCGTGCGTGCGTGCGTATGTGTGTAGATAGACTTTATCTTATATATATATATATATATATATATATATATATATATATATATATATATATATATATTATATATATACTCCGAATGGATTTTATCTAGATGTATGGCGCTATATAAATGCTTATATTATTATATTAATGAATACATATATATATTAATGAATACATATTTTATATATATATATATATATATATATATATATATATATATATATATATATATTTATACGAAACCGACCATTTTGGACCAATCTTCCGACTATTTTGGACCATATTGACATTTTGGACCCGGTGCTCGGGTCCAAAAAAGTCAAAGCCTTTCATAATTAGGAAAAACATGTTTGGTGTGTTTTAATCATATGTATACGTGGCATACTTCTTCGTAATGTTGAAAATAAGTCGTTTTCCTAAAAACGTTGTTTATTTTGACAGTAATGCAGAGTTAAATATTTTCGTTTTTTTGCATCCCAACCATTTTGGACCCGGTCTAAAACACCTCGGATTGCATTGTTTTGGCGTATATGTTAATCCCAACTTTTGTATGAAGTATCTTGTATTAACTGTCTATGTAGTGTTCAAGTTTAATAGTATTCTACGCAGAAATAAAAAAGTTAGCAATATGATATAAAATATATTTTCTCCATCGACATCGTTGTTGTACGTGACCTTGACCCTGGGCGGAGTTTCTCGCCACATTCTTTCACGGACGTCGGCGTTATCATGGTGCGAATTTGTGTGTGTTTCCGAAGAGCGGCGATTCCTCGATAACTATTTCAGCATTAGGGTCAGGTAAATATGATTTTTATTAAAAATAAGAAAGCTTGGTTTTTATTTGTTGTTGTTTGTACAGCGAGCTAGGCAGAGCGCGTAAATGAGCTAATCAGAGTCGAGCTTATATCGAGGTTTGGCTCTGCCACTGGTAACTCGCTGTAAGTGTAAACAGAACATTTATTTTGCTCTGTTCGTTTTTTACTTTAAGTATAACATACAGTGATGATTTAGTTAACTATCATACATGGGATTGACAAGCATCTTCAGGTATGTATAGGAATTCCTTATATACTCAAATTTGTTTGAATAAATGGTGTAAACAGACAGACGATGTTACGTGAAGTTGTAGTATTTTGTCTGTACTGGGACCTAGTTGATATTGGCTTTTTATTGCTTGCTGTTGTATTGCTGCAAATGACACTGCCAGTCCCTTACGTAGTAATTTTTAACGTAAAATATTATCTTTATGGGTTGATAGTTTAATGTCATTGAAAATAGAGCCCATATTAAATCACATTGGCTTTCTCTAACAATGTAGGCCAAACCTGGACTAAATAAAATTAAAATATGGTACTTGTCTTGCATTCTTTTCAAAATATTTTCTAAATACATAGAAACCCACATAATCTAATGTATATCTCACACTTTATAACTATGTTTATTTAAATATATTTCAGGTACAGATGTCATCAAAAGAGAGGAGTAGTCGCCCCCCGAAAAAAAATCATGACAATCGATATACAGGATCATTGGCCACCACTGGATCTGAACTGCAGTCACAAACAACACTGCCACGGAGCTCGTCAGCTCAGAAGCCCAGTGTTCTACAACCTGAACCAGCCGTTGGTGATGAGCCAACATTCGTCCAGTGGTGAAGTTTGTCGAACAGTTTCCGTGTCCCACATGTCAGCAGAGTGGGTATGATGTAACAGAGTTTGGCGCAGTACTTTTTTACATGCAGGGCATGTGGTGCTATCATGAACTTGAAAAACACTTATGGTGAAAACATTAACTTGCATCTCAAGCAGGGTGCTGCCATGAAAGCAGGTTTCTGTGGCATTGACTAAAACAGTTGATGTCAGCTGAAAAGCAAGTAAAAGAAGCAGCCAAGACAGGTAGAAAGAGGAGGCAGGTTGTACAGGCTGGTACAAGCACTAGCTGATGGTAGCTGTGAAACTGGATCTTTCTAACTGAAATAGCCTTGTCAGTAGATATGTAGTAAAAGATGTACCAAGGATTTAAACACTGTTTTCTCCATTTTTAGCCATGCATGTCAACATATGACAAGATATCTAGAAAGGTTGTTGACTGATGTTGATGAAAATTGACATAATGTTGAAGCTACATAAGATATTTGTCTGATCTTGTTTCTTTTAGTTCAGATTACAATATAATGTATTGGCATCATACTATCAAAATATCAACTTATACATTCAGTAATAACAACAAAATTGTGTTTTAAAAATACACTATTATATTTATCTTTGGTGGCCATTTTTTAGTCATGTGACTTGTCATAATTGGGTTATTCAATTTTTGGCTTCCGATATATCATTATGCTTCTTTGTCACAAATTTGACATCTTTATGACTTATAACAAGAAAAATACAGTTATACCTGACCTTAGGTCGTTTGAGTCGGCATTGTGCCATTTAGTATATGTACACATACTCACATAGAGTAGGACTTATTTCAAGGAGATAATTGTAGAACCATTATCAAATTGTGTAAATTATATCTTAATCTGCATTGGAACAGCTTGACAGCTGAAGAAGAATTCTGTTTAATTCGACTGGTATTTCAAACAATACACACATACCATGCATTCTTGTCAAACAACTCAGGAACAATAACAAAATAAAAATCACAGCAAACATGGTAGTAGAGTATGTAATTTATAATACAGTGTAGGGTCTGGAGAGTCCTAAAACCGTGCTAGTTACTACTGAGGAGCCAACTTAATTTACAAAATCATTATCATCTGAAAAAATTCTTCCAGAAACAAACAAAAAACATTATGAAGATACCTTTGCACAGCACATGTTTTTGTTGTTTGCAGTGTTGCAAATAGTCATACTGTGTAAAGTTAATAGGTGGTGAAATTTCATGTATTTAGATTTTGCTACATTTAGTGATACTTTGTTGATTTTGAGCAATCATTTGTCTTAAAAGTTCTTCGTCAAAATTTTGGTCATGTATATTATAACTGAACATGTTTAGTGTACTTGATATGGTTGTATCGTCAGCATAAATGAGAAAGCTAAGCATTTTACTGGCTTGTGCAAAATCATTGATGTATAATAGTAGTCATATGATTAAACCTTGTGGTACACCTGTTGTTATTGATAGCATATTTGATTTGATGTTGTTAATTTTCATGTATTGTTTATGATTTCTGGTTAGCTGCTGAATAAGTTAAGATTTGTTCCATGTACACCATCATATTTCAGTTTATTAAGTAAAATAATATGATCAGTGCATTCAGTGGTAACGAAGGACTTGGAAAGATCTAAATAAACATTAATAGGTTTTTCATCTTTATCCAGTTTGGTTATTATTCTATCTATTAATTTTAGTGCCACATATTGTGTTGAATGTTTCAGTCAGAAACTATACTAATGATCAAACAAAAGCGTAGAGTCATTAAATAAGATGATAATTGATCAAATATTTGTTCAAGTATTTTTGAAATAGCTGGTAGAAGTGGAATGGGCCTATAATCTTGGATCCAGGGATGGAGTGATTACCAAAAAAATGTAATCGACTACGAATATGATTACTATGAAAATGCATCAGTACGAGTATTCAGAAAACAAACATACTCGAGTATGAGTACAATTACTTTAGAATGTATTCTTGATCACCGTAAAGGCGACCTTAAAGGAATCTCTTTGTTTCATTCTTTTTATGTTGTTATGTCACTATCTAGTGTTCTAACTGATTACTGCTATCACTATCTGGTTGTGATTATCATTAATAATCAGACGACTTTCTCAGGTATTGAATGAATCATCTAATGTTAGATTGATAATTTACGTTTTCTGAATGTAATACAAATATGATGCATTTAAGAATTTCACATGTCCCATTTTTAAATGTCAATGGCCTAGGTCCATTATAGCTACTTTCCATTACAGCTATATGTTTTCCCATTATAGCAACTTGTTAAGTTTAGCACGCAAACTAGTCCCGTTACAGCTACTTATTTGATTACACAATTCAGGAGGGGACAGCAAGAAGGAGCATTAACTATTTTAGATTAATGTAAGATTTTTAAATGAAATGTCTTAATGATAGACGCATTTTAAAGTCACAAGAATTATATATAAATGTAACTATCAGTTAATTGAAATGAAAAATATACCATAAAACACCTGTGCAAAACATATTTTTTAATTACATGTACAGAGTACAGAATAGCATTTATAAAAAAAGTAGTGAAAGTCATGGTGGTGGGATGGCAGCATCATGTTTAGCAAACATGAACTGGAAGATGTGGGATGGTGTTTCCCCAACACTTTCGCGCCCTTGGAATTTCTGTAGACATTCCACATGTCCATGGAGATCTTTGAATCATCACCAAGCCATGTCTCCACAAAGTATTTGTTAAAAGTTATCAGTTGTGGAAGTGGGACACACTTTCATCAAAGCCATCCACCTCTCATGGACATCAACTGGATGGAGATGAAATAGTTAATGCTCCCTTATCTTGTTACATTGTGAAATGGAGAAATAGAAAAGTAGTCAAACTTAATTAGTAGCTACAACGGGAATAAAAAGTCGCTATGATGAGAAGAAGCTATAATGGTAAAACACCTTACAGTTTACAGTTAAAACATAAAAGACATGGATTTAGTAGCTAACTGCCCAGACCCAGTCAGGATTCTGGAGCTAGAAATCATGGCCAGTCATTCACACCATACTGACAGAGCAAACAATACAGGTGGGGGGGCTGTGGCATGGCTTCTAAAGCTACTTGTTTTGGGTAAATTAGTTATACTCATTAATATGATATCTTCTTCAAAGTGCTTAAATGTGAAATTACCGTCTGCTATTTTATTTAAATAATAATTTATGTATGTCCACGAGTGCCTTTATATTTAATATAATTTGGTTTGGACATCACACCAGAAGATCTTGCCAACTTTTATTCCCACACGGGACATTTGGAAAAAGTCAACATGGGAACTTACAAGTGCCCCTTGGCATTAATGGCCATAACACAAGTGGGGAAACATCTCATGGTCTTAGATGTATGCACAGGCAAGGAAGGAAAGGCAGGTTTGTGTTATGAAAATACATTGATTGAAAATACCTTTCTCGACCCAACAACTAGAAATTTTCTTAATACATAATTATTATTTGCAATAAAAAATTACCATAAATATGTATGACAAGAAATATATCAATCAAATTTGAAAATATACATGTAATAAGTAAATAATATTATATAGCGGAATTCCAGCAGCATTTCACCTGAATACCCCATGTCTCAATTTTTTTATTTAGAGACTGCATTATATATCACTATTTGAACTTCTATTGTTACGTTTTAATTTTACTAAGAAGCTACTGTTACACTTCATATGATTTAAATATGACAAGAAGGGGATTGTGCTTTGTATTGTAATAATTGTACTGATGGTCATACAAAACAAAATAATATCACAGTTTGCTGATACTGAACACATTCATAAAAAACTGAAGTTTTGCTTACCCTTTCATTGTATCAAACCAGCATTGGTGAAATTTATGGATGAGAACGTGATGCACAGAAGTCTATATGAAAAGGTCAGAAAGAAGGTGATGAATGAACAGCGGAAGACACAAATGAATACCTGCAGAGCTTTGTACAATAAATTAATGTGTTTTTATATGTGCAGAAAGTACTGTTGGTTGTTTTAATGTACATTTACACTGAATAGGTATAGCTGTAGCAACCTATTTTACAACTAAACACGTTTTTCACTTTTATAACTGTTGATGTTGTATAATCATTGTGCAAAGATCCATGTGGGTACTGGTTTCTGGAAATTCTGCCATACAGAACCATGATATGCTGTTTTCACCAAAAAAATTGAAATCTTTGAGCAACATATCAACATCAGAACCACTTATTTCATCACTGGCATGCAAGCAAAGTGTAAAATGAATATTTTTGTGTGAAATACAATATTCCTAAGACTATATTTATTTCATGTGACATACGCATTCTGCCTCATCATGTTCAAAATCATCATTGTGCGACAAAATGCAAAGTATTCAATGTATAAACAGTAAACACCATGGGCTGCTTGTTAACATTCCTGTGGTGATCAATGTGAACAGTTGTTTTGAATGTCATCTGATACAATTTATACTTTGCGTTTGTTTAAATAATTTTCATGAATTATGGCGCATGGCCGGAAGTCACATTTTTGCATTTGCTATGAAAATGTGTCTCAAACCGCTGTATGCGTTGTTTAATTTGAGATATATAACATTTTAACTAGTGACATGGACTCCTGAGGTGGTCAGTGGGCCCTGACTTGTGTATTATAATGATATTAAACAATACACTGTTTTATTGGATTTATAATCACCCAGTCATACAAAGAAAGGTCACTACTACTATTAGAACTTTATTAACTTTGAGGGATCAATCAAAGAAATTAGGACAATACACTGGAGAAAGGTAGACACACATTTTGATTTTCTAGCAGCCATCATTCCTCATTCCCTTAAAGCAACACAGTTCATAACATACAATGTACCCAGCCGCAAGCAAAACAAAATTGTTTGTTTTAAGTCACTGTCAGATGTAGACGTAGTAAGGGCTCGTTAATGATATGATTTGATCAGTTTTAGATTGTTGAGGAAAATAAGCAAGACACATCAATTCAATGGTAGCAAATTCTTCTACAAATATATGGGTAGCTCTGAAGAGCTGTTTTGTTTCTGCACCGACTAATACAAAGATTACCGCCGACGGGGTGTGGGCGATAAAACAGCTCAGTCCTCGCTTTAATGACAAACAAACCCCATGTATGAAACATTTTTCACACCTCTGCGGCATAGTTGTGGCCCAGTTGTGCGATGCTTCATAACGGATTTCACTCCGTCAGTATGGAATCGATACATATTGAAACAGACTTGGAACTGAGCGAAATCACGCAATATTTTCGTACTTCTGAAGTCTGTCCGACATTATTGCACTCGTCCAGCTGTATTCTCATTGGCTGTTTCGCGTGTCCCAAAATAGTCGGTTTAGTAGATATGGAGTGCCAAAATGGTATGAAGTTTACATGCTCGTTTGCCGGTGACTTTTTTGGAACCACCATTTTGGACCACAAAAAGTATATTTGTAATAAAAGTACATATTATTCTTTTACACACATGACAACTTAAAGCTAAGCACTCTTATATGTGTTTTATCAGTATAGTTAAAAAAAACATTATTATATTACGTATTTCATTTGGGTCCAAAATAGTTGGAATTTTGGTATATGTCCAAAATGGTTGGTTTTGTAATATATATATATATATATATATATATATATATATATATATATTATATATATATATTCATTCTGTTAAAGGTATCGCCTTTTCAGCAGTGTTTGATATTCATCTAAGTCAGACTATGACAAAAACGCATCATACGTCAGATCTATCATTTAATGTAATTACTTACATCACCATGAAGTTGCACCTGCATCTGCAACCTCTACACCCATTTGACCACAGAGTCACACATATCTTTATGAATAAATCATTTCGAAAGTAATTACAATAAGGCCTGTAAGTGGGTCACGATACATGGCGAGACTCCGCGCGACTGGAGCTGATTGGGGACAGGACATAAGAATACTATTCTAACGATGGATGACAGTTGTAGTTTCCGACTGATGAATACTAGGAATATAAGGTCCTAAATCTTGTGTTATACCTTTCTTATCTTAAATGTCCGATTTAATATTGAGTTTACCACACTATCATAGACATATAGCAATTGACGTAGTGCAGATAATAAACACGATTTTAGGCCGTAACATAATCATAACACATGTATACCCTTGCCCCAAACAGGTTGTACTGCGCGAAAAATGGCACTCTTCATTATTAGCCAAGATCGCAAAACACAAGTACTTGCCGCTAATGCCATGGCAACCACCATAATAATCGATTAAAATTCATGATTTCCGTGATCATTGTCACCGGCAAAGTGTTCCATTGCTTCTGCTTATAATAATCCTTCGGACAATATAACTGAAACACGCTATTTGAGAACAGTTCGATTATTACAAAAACAAAAGAAAGTCCTACATGTTAACATGGAGAATATGGATTTACTGCCCCAGCCTCGTTTTCCCCGCGAGACCTACACGCCCTATTGCCATGTGATATCCCGGTTTGAATTGTCCCCGACGTCAGTGGCGACCATTTGTCCAAGAAGCATGTTTGCTTAATATTCTTATGAAGCGTACTGTAAGCTTAATAGAACACAATACGGTAGTCGTGGTGCGTGCGTGCGTGCGTGCGTGCGTGCGTGCGTGTGTGATGGATCTGAGATATGATGCGTTTTTGTCAGTCTGACTTAAATGAATATGAAACGCTGCTGAAAAGGGGATACCCTTAATAAAATGAATACGATATATGAATTATATATATATATATATATATATATATATATATATATATATATATATGATATATATTATTATATATATATATATATATATATATATATATATATATATATATATATTATATATATATTCATATATATATATATATATTATATAATATAAGTAATAATCATTGATATAAACCAAAACAGTTTTTGGATATCTATATGTCTGATAGGAGTTTCCTCTTATATAATTGTTATTTATGGTTGGGATCTCGGTATATTCAGCGTACTAACAAATGTGTATGACATGTATAATATATTATGTATATTGATGCAATCCACAGTTATACTGCTGGTCTATTGTCAGTGTGCAAAATTAACCCAAACATTGTCTTGTACGAGGTGGCGGTCACATTGTGGTGTACCTGATTGGAGGATAGGTTCCACGCGGTAACATTGAATATGTAGCTATATATATATATATATATATATATATATATATATATATATATATATATATGCGTAGGTACAGCTTAATCTAGACATGAGTTTTGACTGTCTTGTCTCTGGGCTACGCTGGGTACTTTATCTTTATAACAGGAACGAGCACAACACTAGCAGCCCGGTGTTGGCGAGGACGAGGTGGCACAATCAGTAGAACACCAGTAGTCAAATTATCTGGTTGTTGTTTCGAACAAGACATTGTTTGGGCAAGGTCATTAACTCCACATGTGAATTGCTCGCCGTCTATATACAGTAGTGTGTATTGGTTTACATTTCGTATTAGTGCAATAATTGCCCAGTGGCAGAAAGCTTCCCATACAAGCCGCAGTGTTATCCTGAAATATTATATCAGAACTGTTTAGTTGATGTTTTTTGCGAAATTGTATTTGCAACATCGTATTTGTGAGTTTGTCAGTGTGGAATATTGTTTGATATGTGTTGGAGTAGTTGTTTGATGTGTGTTGGAGTAGTTGTTTGATGTGTGTTGGAGTAGTTGTTTGATGTGTGTTGGAGTAGTTGTTTGATGTGTGTTGGAGTAGTTGTTTGATGTGTGTTGGAGTAGTTGTTTGATGTGTGTTGGAGTAGTTGTTTGATGTGTGTTGGAGTAGTTGTTTGATGTGTGTTGGAGTAGTTGTTTGATGTGTGTTGGAGTAGTTGTTTGATGTGTGTTGGAGTAGTTGTTTGATGTGTGTTGGAGTAGTTGTTTGATGTGTGTTGGAGTAGTGCACATGCATGGTCTGTGTTGCAGGGGATGTACATTTAAAGGGCTACATAAAGGAAACTGTCGCATTGGTTGTACTTCTCCCACACCGTGTGGAGCTGAAACAGTCATACCAGACACCTATCTGAAGGTAGGACATTGACGTACCCATCCTCACACTCGCCACACTCCAACCACATGCACACACACACACAACACACACAAACACACACACACACACACACACACACACACACACACACACACACACACACACACACCACACACACACACAACAAACACACAAAAACATACAAACGCATACGTACACCACACATACACATTCATTCATTCATTCATTCATTCATTCACATCATACAACAATATATGTATTCATACAGTAACACACACACACACACACCACACACACACACACACACACACACACACACACACACACACACACACACACACACACACACACACACACACACACACACACACACACACACACACACACACACACACACACACACACACACACACACACACACACACACACACACACACACACACATCCACATTTATTCCTACATAGCATACATATATACACACAAAACACATACCAGACACCTGTCTGAAGGTAGGACATATATAAATAATATATATAAACCCCTCGAAAACCCGCATTCACAAATAAACAGATACGCTGCTAACGCGTGACTGTGCTTGTAGGCATGCGTAGTGGAGGACAACGACGGCTCCAACCCGAAGGTGAAAATACCAGCAGGCTCCGGGGCGACGGATGCAGATTATATTTTGTTTGTCTCCGCAAAACGAACTGCATTTTGTAAGAGTATGGCTGCTGCGTACTGTCAGTGTTGTCAGGTTGAACCCGACCATTCCAGGTGATATATTGTAAAACGACTACTGGACATATAACCACACGAACTCATACACCTGTACAATTATAATTTTTCAAATTAACCAGCCTTGACAAACCGGATAAAAAACATAAGAAAAAAAATACATCAATAGAGAACTGCACCAACAGAAAATTAATCTTGAGACGGTCTCGATGCTCTGTTTTGGGCAACTACTGACCGGTCTTGAGGTAAGATACACACACGTTCGCGCACACCACACACACACACACACACACACACACACACACACACACACACACACACACACACACACACACACACACACACACACACACACAATTACTGCTATATTTATGTGCACATTAGAAATGAAATTTTCGCTCCCTAGATAATAAAGGAAACTAGAAATGTTGATCAGTTTGACTGAGACACACAGCAACACCCTCTCTTAACATTTAATTCAACATTTAGAATTAGTTATTGTTTGAAAGTTTCTATAGCCGTTTGCTTTACGCAGGCCAGTGGCAGGGTCTATGAATATTTGCCCGAGGATGCTAAATGACGACCCACAACGTCTGATTGTTACAGCGAAACATGAATTCATGCATGCTCTCGTAAGTAAACCACTTTAATATGTGTTGAATGTAAAATGACCTACGATTCCCTTGCTAAATGAAACCAATATCCTGTTGGCAAATTGCATGCAGGTATGAATTTGCGACAGTGCGCCCAGTCACACTCTGAAAAATATTAATTATTGTAACAACAGTGAATACATTTAACAATGCTAACATTTTCAGCAAGGAAACGAAAATCGCATAGCATAATGAAGGGAAGCGATCTGTCGGTTTGATATTTGAGTAAGTTTGACGTAATTGGACAGGTGTTCGCATAGATGCTCGATTTGTGACCACATGAAATATTTAATGTATAGTTAGATAATATAATTCGGTCACTTGTAGATATTCTGCAGTCAGTAAACATAGGGCTGGTGTTCTAAACTATACAATGACTATAAATCGCGTAACACATGTTATATTACACTATTTCTAGAAAATATGCCTCTGCATATGTACAATAATAACTAACTTAACTGTTAAGAATCAAAAGTTTATTTTTTGGGACTTCCTATAACCCGAATTGTAAATCTGGACGTCGTTCAACTGAAATAATGCCTCGCTTTTGCTTCTACAGCAGAAATGTACGTAACTGACTAAAATGAAGATAGTGTTGTTATATGATAACACACACACGCGCGCGCGCACGCACGCACGCACATACGCACGCACGCGCACACACACAACGATGCTTTGCAGTAACATGCATGTATTATCTGTGGGTATAATCAATACAGTGTGTTGGTTATCTGGCATGGTTTAAATTAAAGAAGATTAATTTAAGCATATTATGGTAATTTATTGTATCTAGATTGTGTACGAGATGCAACAGTTCTTGAAGTAAGATGAAATTAAAATGGTATGTTTAAAATATCGGTTTCGCTCCATGTGATGGTCTTGAAGGAGGCGCCGGTGTATCACAAAAGGTATCCTCTGTAATGTGGGTGCGGTTTTACTGTTATACATTTAAAAAAGCTCATGAAATGTAATAGCGTATTCTATGTAATGGTGTTTTTTTATCATTTTGAGCTCATAGTATAGTGACATATCCCTTTGCTGTGTAACAATGTTGGCTTCTATTCCTAGGGATTTGGCCCTGAGTTTTACGATATTGACAGCCAGAGACCCGGGTAAGGACGTACAGTTGTGTAGCTGAGACATAACCCTCCGATCTGGTGAAATACATGTCTACTGCTTGGAAAATTTACGTTGTTGACAATTACTTAACAATTACTTTAGCTTTGTCACCCCCGGCTTATAAATAATGATATAATGGTCACTATGAGTTTATTTAGCAAATTGCATGCATGCGTGATTATATGCATGCGTGATTGCCGTTTTGTGCATATAAATGATTTACTAAGGATATCTAGCGGCAGTGGCATATTTAAATTTTAAGGTGGCATTGGGCCATAATCCCATTTGGCTTTGCCAACATATCTAATACCGTATTACTCCACTACAATGCATACCTACGACGCTTTTACCAGCTCGAACATGTTGCCACCACCTTCCTTCATCATTGACACGCCAACCGAAAACCAACTACAACAAATACACTCAAAACAGGTGCCTAGGCCTGACACACAGACCGTTATGCGGCGTAAATATCTGTAATCATACACATATTGGCTTGGTTTATTTGTTTCATTTTCCGTTTAAACCTTTCAGCTTGGTGTTGTCATATAAGGAAATAAAAACATTAGCTTAAATCCGTTTTCCATGCATATATAAACTTCACCATTGTATTGAGCATTTGATAACGTTAAAAAATGAGTTGTGCGATATTCCCATGTAATACAAATATATTAGTCACCACAAAGGAACAAATAATTATCTGACGGTTTCGCACGAATAACCTTTTTTAAACCAGCCACACAAGTGCGATAGTTTTGGGCGCTTTCGTTGAGTTTCGAAAAAATTGAATAGTTGAATCGAACAGAGACCACGGGAGATGATCTACACCAGTAAATACACATAGATAAGATCAGCTTAATTGCGTGTTTTCATTGCAGGGGATGCAATAACACATTGGAATTCGTTGTAATGTTGGGTTGTCGTACAAGTATGTTCATACGACAACACACTTACATGCACCAAACGGTTATGTTAAAATATATTAGTAGTAAAACGTAACAACAATCACATGCAATAGTTCTGAACACAAAGTTAAACGTTGTAACATCGATATATAATAAATGATATCATCTTTTAGAAATAAAATATATATACATATAATATTAGGAATAAAATTAGATACATGACAAATTATGCATACGCAATGAAAGACAAATCGGAAAGTGGAATGTGTGTACTGCACCTGAATAAAATCACGTTTTGACAGGCCTTGTACTGCTAAGGGAAAATAGCTGTTACTAAACCTGCAGGTCCTGGTTTTGATGGATCTGAACCGGCTACTAGATGAGAGGGGATAAAGTGGGTCATGGACAGGATGGGATGAGATGGGTTCTTCTTAGTAGGCGCTGCTGATACAATCGGTCAAGACTGGGAATATCTCTGCAGAATATTCCCTAAACCATATTCTGATTGAACACGTCAGGACGTTAGATTACAGGTCTGCAATATGTCGGCATGATATGTGTGGTCAAACAATGTTATCTCAAATGATTGACAATTTCAACTGTCTTGCCATCGATCAAAGGAATGGAGAAGGGAGAAGAGTAAACAAATGTAGAATCCACAATCCTTTCTATGGTTTTTATTTACATTGAGCTCCAGGTTGTTTTCGCAGCAAAACTAGTACATTTTAACTGATCAGACTAATCTGAGTTCGCAATAAACCCTACCACTGTTGTATCATCTGCAAATTAGTCTAGCTTACTGAGTTTAGTTGGAATTATGCATTCTGCAATTCTGCATTGTACTAAATGTCTTCTGCAAGCTTCACAATTACGCCTTCGTCGAAATGTTTTCTCAATACTCGCCACAGGAGTTTCTCTAGTGCGGCCGATATTTGTGAATGCCATAACGAACTTGTAGGTTCCATTACGATCCCTCATTATAGCCGACGGGATGAGACACTCGATTATAATGGTAACGTTTCGGCGGGTTTGATGTGAAATGTACCTGTGTCGACGCCTAGCACGAATACTTCACTAATTTTACAGAAATATTCGTTTTGCTTGAGGATACCTACAGCATTTGTGACGTTGGCGATGTCGATTTTACCCGTGATATTGACGAAGCCTGCACTTCAGATGTACTTTACTGGGCGTGGTTTGAGTGCAAATGTAGCAACTGAGTAACACACATCTTTATGCTGAGTCACCTCAACAAACTCACCGGGCTAGACCGTTGTATTGGGGGATGTGGCTCGTCATTCGTGATACATGAGCATGTCTGACGGCAAGTCTGTCCAGCGTATGGTGTGATGGTACGTACATGTAGTGTATGCCAGACGCAGCGATGACCTGTTTAGCGGGTCGCATCATTATGTCATTGGCTTCCATAAGGTAAGTATCACCGACAATTTCGATGTCAACGTTCTCAACTATAAGGCCGTTGAACGTGAATTCTAGATAAGGACAACTCCTGCGTTAGCCCAAGTTTGGGCTGTTTGGAGGAAAACCACCTAAGACCTAAAAGTGTGTAGTTGTCGCATGTGAGTTTGAGAGTCGTTTCGATGACACCAACTTTTGGATACACCACTGACAGTAAATAGGATTGTGCTTGCAAATGATTATTTGTTATTAACTCTTAAGTGCATAACATCAACAAGTACCCATATGTTTCTCTTTAGCCATATTTAATGGATCTTTATGGTCTTATGTATTTATCATCATATTCTTTATGATAATAATACACATTTTAAACTTTCAAATCCAAAGTAAAATCTCTGCTCAGTAGTGTTGACAACAGTAGTTAAAAAGTATAAGAAATAAATATAATAAAAGTACAAGTAAAACATGAATACGTGTAACTAAATCATTATTGTAGTGAAACTGAACAAGAGAAACTACAAATAATCAGAGAGGGCAGTGTTGTAATTTATATTATATGTCAATGTAGTCAAGAAATAAAAGTTTATACGTATATAAATATAAAAGTTTCATATAAAATGCCTATAATAAGCAATTGCAAAATAAATAAATACAATTACATATACTAGTTCATTAATAAATGAGTACAGCCATTCAATATATGTGTCAATTGTAATTAATAAAAAGTGAACTAGTAAACTATTAATTAATATATACTTAACATTATATGTTAGTTGATCTAATTAAAACTAACTAAAATGGGTGCGGAAAAACTGGCCATTAAAAGCATTCTTAAAATCGTAAGTTTTAAGATGTCCTTTAAAGTTGTTCATGCACTTTGTGGAACGTGAATCGTCATGTAGTGCGTTACACTGAGTTGGTCCTGCTCGGGAGAAAGAACGGCGCCCATATCGTTCAAGGTTGTAACGAGGAATCGCTAGCAACGCGCGGTCAGCCGATCGTAGGGCGCGACGCCGCACGTAAGGCATTATTAGCGAGGCGATGTATGCTGGCGTCCGATCGTGTAGGCGCGAAACACAATGACGAGTAACTTGTATCCAATTCAGTGTCGCGCTTACATTTTTCCGGTCCTTATAAACTTTCCGATTGACCTTTCTGCGCATGCGCGATACATGTAAAATCATCAATGTGCAGTGAAACGACAAAGTATTGTTGGTATAAATGCCACGGGCTGTTCGCTAACTCTACTGTGATGACTACTAGGAAGAATTCCTACAATTTCCTTCAATACATTAAAATATTACGTTTGTTTAAATCACTGTCACGGATTATGGCGCACTACAGTCACGTGATTTGTGCTTGCTATCAAAACATGCCTCAAAACTTGTTTGCCTCGTGTTAATTTGCGACAAATAACTTTGCTGAGAGGTTATATACATCCTAACGAGCAGCCCGTAGTAATTATAACATAAATGCTTGGTCGTTTCGCTGCATATTGATGATTTTACACGTATCGCGCATGCGCAGAAACGTCAATCGGAACGTTTATAACGCCGGACAAATGTAAGCGCTACAGCGGTACTTCACGAGCAACCAGTGGAGCTGTTATAACGTGACTGCCATGTTTCGCCGGTCGCCGCTCCCGCATAACCAGCAGCACGACTATGGCCGCCGAATGCTGCACCACCTCAGGGGGGAGTAAGACGCGGTCCTATTTTAACAAGATTTAACAAGATTGCCACCTAGAGATTCAACTCTAGATAGCAGGTGGACTAGGAAGCCATTTGGCTTATCGAGAGTCCAACCTATCTATCTAAGTATACCCCGCCCGTCTTAGGTATATGTCGATTTTATTTTTAAATATATTAACACTACTAGCACCTACACAATCAGCTGATAATCTGTTCCATTCGTTTACTGTTCTTTGTGAAAAAATTCTAATATCCAGTCTACACTGCTTCTTTGCTAATGTAACTCCATGTCCTCTAGTCCTTCTCTCTTCCTTGACTGTGAAAAAAATATTTCTGTCAATATTTTCATATCCATTCAATATTTTAAACACCTCAATCTGATCTCCTCTCAATCTTCTGGTTTCTAGTGTTGTTAAACCATATTCTTTTAGACGCATTTCATAACTAATATTCCTGAGTTTTGGTATCATTTTGGTTGCTCTCCTTTGTACTCTTTCTAGCATATCAATATCCTTCTTGCGATATGGCCTCCATGCTTGTATACAATATTCTAAGTGAGGCCTAACTATTGTTTTATACAGCGGTATTATTAGTTCTTTTTCTTTGTACACTATATTTCGCCTAATTAATCCAACAATTTGTTTTCCCTTTGCTGCTGCAATTCCACACTGCTCTGATACCTTCATGTCAGCACTAATAGTTAACCCTAAGTCATTTTCCTTTAAGGTAGTATTTAGTACAGTACCACCCATTGTATATTGTGCATCTTCATTCCCATGTCCTGTGTGAAGGCACTTACATTTTCCAAAATTAAACAGCATTTGCCACTTCTCAGACTATTCTATCAACTTATTAAGATCATCTTGTAAATGCTGTCTATCTGCATCACCTTTAATTTTCCTAAACACTTTTGTGTCGTCCGCAAACTTCAACACCTTGCTTGTTATGTCATCATCCAAATCATTGATATATAATAAGAATAAAATAGGTCTCAGTACTGATCCCTGCGGTACTCTACTCAAAACCGATTTCCAGTTTGAAACCTCCCCATCAACTACTACTCTTTGTCTTCTATCAATAAGCCATTTTTCTATCCCGTTGATAATTCCATTTCCTATGCCATGGGCCTTTAGTTTAAGTAGTAGTCTTTGGTGTGGCACTTTGTCAAAGGCTTTTTTAAAATCTAAGTAGATTATATCTACTGGTGATCCCTCATCTACCTACTTTGTAACATCTTCCAAAAAACATAACATATTTGTTAAGCAAACTGAACACTGTTGCAAGCGGTATGCTGATTTGTTCTACAATTTCCAATAGTAATTTGGGAGGAATCCCATCCACTCCAGGTGATTTATTATCCTTCATATCTCTTATTTTCATAGCTACCATTGTTGGGGTTACAATTAGTTGTCCTAAATAGTCAAACTCTCTCCCTTCGAACTTAGTCTCAAGTACTGGTAATATACTAATATCTTCCCTGGTAAACACCGAACTAAAGTACTCATTTAGATTTTCTGCCATTAAGAATCCCTCTGTTATTATGTTTCCATCACTACCTTCTAGAGGACCGACCTTATCCTGAACTTTCTGTTTACTTCGAACATACGCATACAAATTCTTGCTGTCATGTTTTATATTAAAAGCTATTTTTTGTTCGTAGCTTCTCTTTAAATTTCTAATTTCAGCTGTAGCTTGATTAGTGCTTCTTTATAAATGCTATAGTCTTCTTCACTTCCGGTATGCCTATATGTCTTCCACATCATTTGCTTGTACTTGATTTTTCTAATGGCTTCCTTCGATAAGTGTTTCTTCTTTGACTGTTTCCCCTGTTTTTTCAAGGGGACAAATTTGTCAACGACGCAGTCAATTTCACTCTTTAAAATATTCCAGCATTCTGTTGCTGTCTTATTCTTCAGTGTGTTATTCCAGTCTATCTTTGCTAAATATTTCCTCATGTCCTTATATCTTCCTTTGTGAAATTTATTCCTGTACCTTATTTTTCTATTCCGTTCTCCCTTTACTTTGATGATAAAATATATCTGGTTGTGATCACTACACCGCAGTGGCTCACATATCTTGACATTATCAACAAATTCCTTCTGTCAGCTCAATACTATGTCTAACACGTTCTCGCCCCTGGTTGCTTCTAACACATGTTGAGAAAGGAAACTATCAAAGTATAAATCGGAATCGGTTTCGGAAGTGTTTATTGACCCAATAAAAATAAACACAAGGCAATGTTCATACAAATTAGCTATAGCTCAAATTATAAAATAATATTACATTACTACCGCTGTGCAGCAAAATGACAAGTAATTGCATAAGGAATAACAGAAATGTAATTGTAAGTGATTATGAATTATTACTTTAGGTAAAATAACCAGGGGTCGAGGAGACTGTCACTAAGACCATTTTTGTCGCTTTCGTGGCAGCCACCCCATTAATTACATTACAATTAAATACAATTGGCTATTTTAAGCACTTTCATTAGGATCAAAATAAACACATGTGCATAATACAGCAACACTAGAATGACATTACAGGTAACAACTGTCACAAAACTCAACAACAAACAACACAATTAGTACATTAAGTTCTCTTGGAAACTACCAAATGATTACAATCTCATAGTTAAATAACACTACTTTGTATATGTACAATTACGAAGGTATACAAAATGAAACACTATAAATTAGTACATATAACTGTTTGGTAAAGAGCACAGTAGTTTGTAGAAAAATTATTTTGCGTAACTAATAAATCCTCGTAAACGGTGCGTTGTAATGTTGTTTTTAATGTTAAATGTAGTATTGTTTATCAGTAATGGAATATAGTGCCTAATGCATCGCTTGGCAACGTCATGTCTAGTCCTATTTGTGTGAATATTATCGTGTATCCGTGTGTTAAATGTGTGGACTGTTTTATTTAATATAAATGGTAAGTTTTACTAATATGCTGGTAATATCATGTGCACAGTTTCAAGTTATGCAATTTCAGCATACCTGTAACATTAAGAATATTTAATTTCGTAAACAACGGAGGTCACCAGGAGAAGTGTTTCAATAAAGATAAATACATATTAATGTGCCATTATTATTGTCATCATTGGTAGGCCAGGGATGCAGCATAAATAGACTGTTTCCACATGCTTGCTAGTTGATTGTTCATTAATGCTGGGAAGTCTGCCACTTCAATGTCATATTTTATAGCTTCTTGCAAGGTTTGTTATAGTAAATGATTACTCTCTATAGTCATACGTAATGGGGTTGAATATGTCACTGAGCATGTTCTTCAGTTAACATTGTCGCTAAGGAGGTGTGTGCAGCGTGCAGCGCCTGAACAAGTAGCAATACCCTACAACAGTCCTCGCTATGTTCTTCAAATTTTACAAGTTATATGTAAAGGTGTTCACTTATGATAACAATGATTTTCTACTCCCACGGCCGCAGAATTAAAAGTACTTTGTCGCGGATGCTGTCGACGTTTTATCGCGAAGATTGGAAGGTGGCAAATGGAACAACACGACGACTAGTGAGGATGATTTCATCCCCTAGGGTTGTGGTACGGGCTCTTCGTTTTGTCTTTGTTATTTGTCTTTCACTGATTAAATGAAGTTATGTTTTCGCAAACTAAAAGAATATGAAGCATGTTGATTGCGACCAATTCTGAGTTCTGTTTTCTCCAGCCAGGCGGGTAGGACTGTGCCATGGGATACAACGTTTTATACAATTAGCGTAAGCCTATTAATTGTTCCAAAGTTGCTGCAAAATACTGTGAATTTCTTAAGTGCTCTCTGTGGTAATTTCCAGGTCGTGTGCTGTGTTGAAATGCGGTTCGATTGCTGTTTACTTTTGATATTCAGCTTTCTTCTAAGCTCTATCATGCAGTGTGTGTCTTTCTGCGACTGTTCTAGCTTTGTCCCAGGTTATCTTAGGCTTTGTTCACACTGACTTGATAACAATATTGAATATTCACGTTGTATTGCAAACCGACCAAGACGTGTATGAAACATGAACCAAGACAGATGTTGACGACTGAGAAAAGTTCGGAAGGAATCAGTTGAGTCGTGGCATCGTGGCAAAAAAATGTATCGTTTATTGGTCAAGCGTCCGTGTCAGTATTCATGATGTAGGAAATATCAGTAGACATTAGACTACGGTTACTCACTTCTTTATGGTCTACCAATCGACGTAATGCAACGTCGGCTAAGGGTGGAGTACTGTGCCTGTGCCGCTCGCCAATTGCTGGCACGAGGAAACATACACACAGACCCCTCACGTATTGCAGCGATTACAGTGGCTACAACCCTTTCGTATGAAGCCAACCTTTACGTGCTGTACATTGAATGAGCTAGCATGGACTATTTGAATTAGTTAATTAGCTACCGATCCATCAACAGAAATCTATGATATGCTTAGCAGCCTCGCTCTTTATCTGTACCGGCCTCAGGACAGTCACATTCGTCCACATTTTAAAAACAGTCTGAAAGCTCATCTGTTTAATCAAGTATGTTTATAATGTTACTGATGAGGACATTTTTATATGCTTTTCTGCTGATAAAGTGATTTTGTTTTATTAGTTTTTGTTTTTATATTAGTCATATTGCTTACATTATTGTACTTAAGTAGTTTTTATTTGTTCGTAATGATCTGTGTTTTAAACCTTTTTATTAAATAAATTTTAGCTATTATCTTTACGCGTTTGTTTCTTAGTTGGTACGCCTTTTTATGTATATGTGCATTTGTTTTTGTAAAGCGACAGAGTCCAATTTATTATTGATTTGGCGGTATATAAGTATCTCTTATTACTATTATTGTTTTCCGTAGAATCTTCCACTTGAGACTAGCGTCTGACTAAATCATTCACGTTAAAATGGGAGTGTTATTGTAATTTATTAGTTTGTATTACGTTTATAACAAATCGTATATTACGTTTCTCTTGAAACACATATAAGTCTAATTAATCCTTTATATGATTTGTGTATCCTCTTTTTTGTCTTGTTCTGTGTGGTTTTTGTTAAGAGAAAAGTCAAGAAGTTTCAGGCTAAGTGTTTCAGTAAAGAGAAATACAGCAATAGCTCGTCATAATCTTCACTGATCGGCAGGGGAAGAAAGACGGATGAATTTCTTCCACATTGCTTGATTGTTCATCAAGGCTGAGACGTTTGTTAGTTCAACGTCAAGATTGATATATCTATTTTTACATAGTTCTATGTGACTAATGCCCAATTGGTAATATTTTTCAGCCAAATGCTTATCCTCAAATAGTTTCGATAGATGTTGTTTATAAAAATATTTGTATTGTTTTAAACATAAGGCAGAAGTTCGGAAACATTTCAACTGTTCATCGTTGGAGGGAGCTGAGCTGGAAGATCAGGGTCCCCGCGGCACAGCCCTTGCCCATTGGGAAAAAAGGACATTTGGTGTAAGAAACGCGTATATTTTCCTGCCTTCTTAAATGACTCTTTAGATTTATGTATTTTAGCTTTCTATAATTTAGAGTTAATTTTAGTCATATGTTTAAGTATTTGTATTTAAGTGATATATAATACATGTTCATGTTAAGCGCCATGCATAGTTTAAACTGGATTTGGCGCTATGTAAATATATATATATATATATATATATATATATATATATATATATATACGAATATATGTAATCTATATTACATCCTAATTGTCAATTGATAGCTTAAATAATCGATTGTCGTATAAACCGATGTAGTATCCCTGCATGGTCCTGCATGCTGTGTAGGTAGTTATCTTATACACCTTCGACACTTTCACAAATTAGACTCCCTTGACACTTTACCAGATATCATGTTAAATATGGCATCTTTCGGATATTTTGTTAATTAAAAGTATGGCAATTCATATTTATTTAAAACGTTTGACGACAATTACAAAAAATTGAGACATTTTTAATATCTAGTACACACAAAAAAACATTACAGATCGTAAATATTGATAGCAAGATCCCTTACTGATTAGTATCTTGAGTTCTCGGTAGTGAATGCGTGTTCGATTGTGACATAGATAATGTCAAACGCCGTCATCCACTGGCGAATATACACATGTATGCATTTGACTAATAATATTTTGAGCGTATACACAGTCTTTATCAGTTCAAGATGTCGAAAGTCAGCGAGTAAGTGAATGTAACACCCGTATTTGTCGAGGAAGTGTATGTGGAACTGTTGCTCTCCTCTTGTTGTCCCTGTCGTCAGGGGTGAGGTTGGCCCTGGTTACTGTCATCTTTTCTTCGTCTGTTCTTTCCTCGCCCCACTTTCCCTCACTGCGTTCTCTGTCAGCAGTCGCCAACTCCTATCTGTTACTAATGTTCTCCATTCTTCTCCCTCTCTTTCCAGATGTCTCTTAAGGCAGTTCTCCCATCACATTATCGGTCTTCCTCGCCTCCCTTTTCACTCCACTTTCTGGACATCTCCAGTCTTTCCCATTTTTCATCTTCTACTTCTCATCAGTTTCTTCTTACATCTTTCCTTCACTCCAACCTCCATTCCCAGTTCGCCCAATCTGCTCATACGGGGTCCGCTCTTTTCAATCCCACGATTCTTCTTACCCAGTTGTTTTCGCAAACCTGCACCTTCTCCTGTTGTTTCTCTGTTAGTGCCGTCGTTTCTAAACCATATATGTATACCGGGGTCGAGGTGAGCATCTTTCCTTTAAATTTACAAAATATCCATCTGTCTCCCATCACCCCTTCGACTTTCTTCAAAGCGTTTGCCCCTGCTGTAATCCTTCTGCAAAGTTGTAATCCTTCTGCGAATTTTGGTGTCCAAATTGCCATCCCCACATCGCTCCACCCATGTTGACAAAATTGCCTCTTTGCTTAAGCTTCATGCCGTCCTGGTGTATTTCCATGGAAACAGACAGTCAGCAGACATTTCTTGGAGCTCTGTTTCCCCATCCACTACTACTGCCAGGTTATCTGCGTACAACAGTTGCCGGAGTATATCTTTCGTACCAATCTTTCTGCAGCGATAAACAACAATGGGCTCAATTTGTCACTCCTGTGCCTCAGGCCAGAACTGTCAATTAATAACATATTTATGAATTGCTCATAGTCATCCCAACCTTTTGGTAGTAGCCTTCCAGGTATGAAGTGCTAATGTATATAGTATTACATTTTGTGTAATGAACTTAATTGGTTATCATTTGTGTTCTAATTTCAGAACGAGGCGATGACAGGCATTTTGCGCGCTGATGAGCCCGCGGCCTTTTCAAGAATAACACTGGCCTATTTTGCAGACACAGGGTTCGTTACGTTGATTTCGTTCTAAGTTGATGGCTAGGAAAGTTGATTTTGTTGTTTTTGTTTATGCAGAAGTGCAATACCTGCTATGTTTAATTTACAATTGAGGTGACATTATTTTTTTAATGAAACGCCGTTGTTTATTATATAAGTTATATGCTGTAAAGATTTTGTAACTCTTCAATTTCCTTCAGTAAACTATCGTGATTGCCACCAAATGGAATGATCACCAATTCTGCAATTAGTGATTCAGTCTAATAGTACCCACGAGAAACTAAGATATGATACATGGAATGTGCTTTCTCTATTAAAATGTTAAAACAACTTTCATAAAATATATGTTAGATATGTATGAATAATTATTCACATTTATATGGTAAATTGTTAACATTAATTTGTATACACTTTAATGGCAACGTTATTTTGATTTAGTTGTACGCCTAACGCTTTTTAATTACTTATAATGTTAATTGATCATTATTTATTTATATATTTATTTTAGTGTTTTGAACTATATAGATGCCTGTTGAAAAATGACGATGTAACACATGACATGGTCACCATCATTAAATAAAGCTGTTACACACTTGCTAAATACCTAGTAAGAAGTATTAAAATGTTACATCTCAAATGGATTTAAATATAGTGTCCCTCCTACCACAGGACATCATTAATCAGATCTTATGTGGGGCTCATTAAAAACAAATAACGTTACTGAATGAAGAAAGTTTATTCAACAATAACATAGTAATATAACTGTTTAGTACAACATATTGTAGAAAAAATATATACAATACAATACGATTTCATTATTGAAGAGTTGCTGCAGCTATTGAAGGTGCCCTTTTCAAACTAAAACACGTAGTAACTGTAGTAAGAGTTACAAGATTGAATACAAAGTAACAGTAATAATTGTTTAACATTGTGATAACTATTCATAAATACGAAGAAAGTAACAGCAACTTGAATCTTTTCTTAAATTAGTGCAAACTTGGTAACTGTATTGTTTCACTTGCTAATCCGTTCCATATGACTTTGTATATATCTCTGACAATAACTGACAGTAGTCTGTGGGTGGTTTTCGTTTTCTTAACATAAAATAGTTTACACTGTCTGGTACCGTGCTTGTGTACGGCTGCAGTTGGTTCAAAAACGCTTGTACACAACCTTCTAAACAATGGTCGGTTGTTTTTATAAAGCATAATCATAGTCTTATATGTAATTAAATCTTTATGTTTGTGTCGCAGACTAGTAGTTAAATGTACACTGCCCATCAAATTGCGTTTGGTAAACCCAAGACAGATTTTGCACTTTGAATATTGCTCCCATGAATTGTCAACAAACGGCAACACAGGCAGAATACCCTAACTAGAATGTCCTGGATTCGGACACGACCCCAAACTCATTCAGCTAAATTCATGCTCATAATCTACACGAACTGGAACGGAAATGACCAGGTAGGTTTACACTATATCGTTTACTTGTTGTGATAATATGCTGCATTTCGTGTTTAAGGTGGTACAAGGTGAACTTTGACATGGCAGATCAGTATGATTGGGGCAGAAACAAAGGTTGTTACTTTGTGAAGAAGAGCTGTTTTGAATGGCTGGAGAAAGCATCTACAGGGTATGGTCTTTTTTGCTGGTAGTACAGTTTCGTCCAGTGGTATACCTATTGTGTTATACTAAAATAGTAACCACCACGTTTAACAGGCTACGTTGTGAAATATTCTAACGCAACTCGGACCGTCATAATCGCAAGTGTTTATGTTCAAAACATTAGGAACAACACAGCAGTGTATGCAATACGATAAAAACATAACATCATTTGACACATATATCAACCTCGAACTCTTTCCATGTGGCTTAAATATTCCAAATTCGCCTATTATAAATCTTCAGCTACCACTTATTCTGGTGATGACTTCAAGGTGTCAGTTGGGTCGTTTTCATTATTTTAGTAAAGCAACTGAACAAATGTATTTTATTATCTAACTGTAATCGTGCGTGTGTGCGTATGTACAATAGTGCGTGTGTATGCTGGCGTGTATGTATGTATGTACGTACGTACGTACGTCTGTATGTATTATGTGCATACATGTGTGTATGTATGGATATAATAATATACATGACGTAAGTAGGTAGATCGTTTCGGTTTCTCTTTGGCAATTTGAATTTTGCGCACTAAACCTTCAGGGATTGTGTAATGCTTTTTCTCACGAAATTACCAACTGGACGTTAAACGCACATAGATACATAATTATAAATATGCCTTTATATATATGCACGCACGCACTCATACACACACGCACACCCACACACACACGCACGCACGCACGCACGCACGCACACACACACACACACCACACAAACACACACACACACACACACACACACACACACACACACACACACACACACACACCACACAAACACATACACAGATGCTACTAATAGTGACACAATTTAAAATTACTACGTGGAAAGAAATGTGTGAGTTTCTATCTTTCAGAGCAGAACAGTGGCCGTTTTGCCACTATGGGTTCGGAAGAACCTGTGCCGAAAACAACGCTCAGTTGCTCCGTTGTGAAATAAAGAGATATGATAAACCATTGGATGAAATATACCAGGTTCGTACATTATGAAATCTTCCGGCATCGCGTCTGATAATACTTCGGTGTCAAGCTCTGCATAGTTTAAAGACTGAGTATACTTGGACGTGTATGACACTTTTATTTTGCAAGATGACACTCGTTCTCTTAGATACTATATTTAATATACCTGATGTGGCATTTCTCTGTTTTTGTGATAGATATTACTGTTCAGTCTAAGTATTGAAAATGTTTTCAAAATTACCTTTTGTTCACAAATAAAGTGCATTTAACGAACATTATAATAAGTGGCAGTAACGAATTGCAGGTTAACACCAATGGTTTGCAATATTTCATTTTGTAGAATATCCGCAGTTTATATGATGTGGACAGCGCCGACACGTCGCGGTACGGTGGCATACTTTTTGTAGCGGACTTT
>JAODUO010000460.1:322500-352500 GCA_025642075.2 Ridgeia piscesae
ACTCTTTGGAATGTGTTTTATTCTAGTGGTAAATCAATTGAAAACATTGCTAAATTCCGCCGTCATTGAAAGGCACACCTTTACAACCTTACCTATCCACGATAGCTCCCTGGCGTATCAATCAATCTGATGACAACTGGATTTGTTTATTGACTCTGAGATCGATCAGTCAGTCCTTTTATATTGATGCGCCTCTGAGCTTGAATTCTAAGGATTCAGGCGCAATAGAAGATATATAATAAATATTATTGTTCTCACGAGTCTTACAACTACGATTTACAAATCACCATACCTAATGCTAAATACGAGTGCTAGGCAACATGAGTGTGACTAACATTAACTGTTAACTACCTCAACTTATATTAACTGATACATGTTGCAACATGATAACTGTGCAATGATTTAGTGGAACTTAGGATAAAACAGATCCGCCAAAAAGGCAAATGCTTTAGATTAATGCCATCGTCTTAATTAACAACAGTTATGATGAAGAACTTCCTTGATCACAACAAGACTGTTTGTTCCCGGGATATCTTACCCACTGTCAGACTACAACGGCTCCCCAAGAAACCAAACTAAGAAATATAAAGATCACAGTAGACAAATATTTCCAATGATTTGAGGGTACGCACGGTTGCGTGTATGTGTGAATAATTGTATAACATAAAGTAGCAATTGTCTATGGTCACCTACATTTCAGGTATCACAGAGGGTTTTTACCCCACTGTGCCGAAACATTGATTGATTCGACGTGGACCAAAGTGGGCGTAATCACGGTAAATGTACTAAGATTACACAATACGTGGGGAATTCATATAATTCAAGATGACATTACAAGTTACAACATTCACGTTAGATCAGCAAGGATGGAAATAAATAAACAAACAAAACATGTGGAATTTAATATTGCATATAACCTAATCCAGTGCCGGAAATGTTGGAAAACACAACAGCACCGCTATTTTTTAAAGGGTAGCCATTTTAGACAGATGACTATCTTACCCTGTTATCGCTTTGCCAAATATGTGTAGTCTCGCCTTGCCAAATAATTGTAGTCGTGGGATATACCACAATATGCAGATGTACGATGTATTTATTTATTTATCACCAAACATCAGATACCGTTGACGTGACGACGCCTAGTAGTAAGGCAGCGTGTCTTTCGCGAGCAACCAATACACTGCGGCCAGCATCACTTTGATTGGCTCAAATATGACGAAGTCCCCCAAAAGGAGAAGCACGAAGGAGAGCAGCCAGCGATCGACGTCATCGGTTGACAGTCCGGCCGCTTGCAGGAGGCACCATATATAGCACACCATGGCCAGCACCTGGACGAGGGTATAAAGGCGAGTCGTACACTGTCGTATGACACTTCGCTCACTGGGTGTTGACGAACTAGTCTATGTTGGACCACAGCTACTTGGTACAATTTACAATTCGATTCCATTCTGACATATCTAATATATAGCACACGTTATAAGTTGGTGTTTCCGACATGCCTACACTATCGACTACACCACAGACATTATAAGCATTTGGTTGCATTCGGACCTACACAACAGCAACACGATATCCATGGTTACATATATCTTAATGTACCTATGTCTCATACAAGGTTCTCAAGAAGTTGTCATATGATTTCTCACCTTTCCCCGCCTTTTTCTAGTAGGGGACGCGGATCTTCCAGTCATCCCCATTTCTTCCAATATGTTTCCCATGCCTTTAAATATGTCCTCATACTTTCCAGCCCTCCCAACTTGGGCTTTCCGTTCGCGTGTTTCTCATCCACGTTTACCTCCAAGGTGCCTCCTACGTCTTCCCTTTCTCTCCTGCTCTTCACATTTCCAAATCACTCTAGCCTTCTTCTTCTCGTGATGACACCAACCTTCTCCATATGGTCATCTGTCACAATGTCCTCACCTCTCCGGCGCGCTCGTAGACTCACACCCATTACATATTTAATCATTCTCATTTCCGTTGTTGCCCGTCGTCTGTCGTGTCTTCTCGATAATGGCAGGAATGTTTACTTTTGTGACTTTATCACATCACACCAGAAAATGCCACCCACCTAGATCACACCTTTAACCCTCGGCCTTCATGATCCATACTGTCACCTCCCTCCATGGCTATGACATAGCCTAGGTACTTAAAAATCATCTGATTTTGCTATTATAACTTCACGCACGCTCGTTATGGTTAATCTACTGAATTGCGACAAACGTCAAACATTGCGTTCTTGTTACATGCTACCAGTGAGCGTATTGCAGTATTGCGACCGACTGTGGCTCTCAAAATACGTTTCGGAAGCGAAGTTCTTATATGGCGCGGTATTCTGTGTTTTACGAATTAGCGAAGAAGCCGCAAGAGGATTCAGGACCGGAAGCTCTCCACAGATGAACCGATGCTCTAAATACTAAGCCACCTAGTGGCGGTTTTTAGCAAGGGCACCTCGGACAACACGGGTGAGATACTTATGAACCTGATGTTGACCCCGACAACGTTGACATATTACGACACATGGGACTGAGACAGGTGAAATGTGTACGGACATAATGCTGAACACGATAAAGTTGATGTAATAAGACACACGGGACAGAGACAGGTGTGATACGTACGAACATAATGCTGAACACGATAAAGTTGATGTAATAAGCCACACGGGACAGAGACAGGTGTGATACGTACGAACATAATGCTGAACACGATAAAGTTGATGTAATAAGACACACGGAACAGAGACAGGTGTGATACGTACGAACATAATGCTGAACACGACAAAGTTGATGTAATAAGACACACGGGACTGAGACAGGTGTGATACGTACGAACATAATGCTGAACACGACAAAGTTGATGTAATAAGACACACGGAACAGAGACAGGTGTGATACGTACGAATATAATGCTGAACACGACAAAGTTGATGTAATAAGACACACGGAACAGAGACAGGTGTGATACGTACGAACATAATGCTGAACACGATAAAGTTGATGTAATAAGACACACGGGACAGAGACAGGTGTGATACGTACGAACATAATGCTGAACACGACAAAGTTGATGTAATAAGACACACGGAACAGAGACAGGTGTGATACGTACGAACATAATGCTGAACACGACAAAGTTGATGTAATAAGACACACGGGACTGAGACAGGTGTGATACGTACGAACATAATGCTGAACACGACAAAGTTGATGTAATAAGACACACGGGACAGAGACAGGTGTGATACGTACGAACATAATGCTGAACACGATAAAGTTGATGTAATAAGACACACGGGACAGAGACAGGTGTGATACGTACGAACATGATGCTGAACACGACAAAGTTGATGTAATAAGCCACACGGGACAGAGACAGGTGAGATACGTACGAACATGATGCTGAACACGATAAAGTTGACGTATTAAGCCACATGGGACAGAGACAGGTGAGATACGTACGAACATGATGCTGAACACGATAACGTTGACGTATTAAGCCACATGGGACAGAGACAGGTGAGATACGTACGAACATAATGCTGAACACGATAAAGTTGATGTAATAAGACACACGGGACAGAGACACGTGAGATACGTACGAACATAATGTTGAACACGATAAAGTTGACGTATTAAGCCACATGGGACAGAGACAGATGAGATACGTACGAACATGATGCTGAACACGATAAAGTTGACGTATTAAGCCACATGGGACAGAGACAGGTGAGATACGTACGAACATAATGCTGAACACGATAAAGTTGATGTAATAAGACACACGGGACAGAGACACGTGAGATACGTACGAACATAATGTTGAACACGATAACGTTGACGTATTAAGCCACATGGGACAGAGACAGGTGAGATACGTACGAACATAATGCTGAACACGATAAAGTTGATGTAATAAGACACACGGGACAGAGACACGTGAGATACGTACGAACATAATGTTGAACACGATAAAGTTGACGTATTAAGCCACATGGGACAGAGACAGATGAGATACGTACGAACATGATGCTGAACACGATAAAGTTGACGTATTAAGCCACATGGGACAGAGACAGGTGAGATACGATACGTACGAACATAATGCTGAACACGATAAAGTTGATGTAATAAGACACACGGGACAGAGACACGTGAGATACGTACGAACATAATGTTGAACACGATAAAGTTGACATATTAAGCCACATGGGACAGAGACAGATGAGATACGTACGAACATGATGCTGAACACGATAAAGTTGACGTATTAAGCCACATGGGACAGAGACAGGTGAGATACGTACGAACATGATGCTGAACACGATAAAGTTGACGTATTAAGCCACATGGGACAGAGACAGGTGAGATACGTACGAACATAATGCTGAACACGATAAAGTTGACGTAGTAAGCCACATGGGACAGAGACAGGTGTGATACGTACGAACATAATGTTGAACACGATAAAGTTGACGTAATAAGACACACGGGACAGAGACAGGTGAGATACGTACGAACATAATGTTGAACACGATAAAGTTGACGTATTAAGACACATGGGACAGAGACAGGTGAGATACGTACGAACATAATGTTGAACACGATAAAGTTGACGTATTAAGCCACACGGGACAGAGACAGGTGAGATACGTACGAACATAATGTTGAACACGATAAAGTTGACGTATTAAGCCACATGGGACAGAGACAGGTGAGATACGTACGAACATAATGTTGAACACGATAAAGTTGACGTATTAAGCCACATGGGACAGAGACAGGTGAGATACGTACGAACATAATGTTGAACACGATAAAGTTGACGTAATTTAAAACCCCATGGGACAGAGACAGGTGAGATACGTACGAACATAATGTTGAACACGATAAAGTTGACGTATTAAGCCACATGGGACAGAGACAGATGAGATACGTACGAACATGATGCTGAACACGATAAAGTTGACGTATTAAGCCACATGGGACAGAGACAGGTGAGATACGTACGAACATAATGCTGAACACGATAAAGTTGACGTATTAAGCCACATGGGACAGAGACAGGTGAGATACGTACGAACATAATGCTGAACACGATAAAGTTGACGTAGTAAGCCACATGGGACAGAGACAGGTGAGATACGTACGAACATAATGCTGAACACGATAAAGTTGACGTATTAAGCCACATGGGACAGAGACAGGTGAGATACGTACGAACATAATGCTGAACACGATAAAGTTGACGTATTAAGCCACATGGGACAGAGACAGGTGAGATACGTACGAACATGATGCTGAACACGATAAAGTTGACGTAGTAGGGCAGAACCCGCGAGTAGTTTCCGCTCAAGTAGTCGTCCACTTGTTCCGTCAGAATATCTGTGTTCTTTGGTCCACGGAAGTCGTCAGTGGGCCTGACGGGGACCAAAACAGCTCAGTCTCTCACTGCTTAAAGATACGTGTACACGGTTGACACTTAGGGGCACTTGATTTCGCCAGATAGTCACTACGACAGGTAATCTACTTGAAAGGGAGATTGTATGTTTATGAATTAATGTCGTAGACGTTGCCTAATCAGTTGCACATAGTTCCAATTGGCAAGAATTCCGGGAATGAACAACTTTCAAACCAACAACTTTCAACTAATATACGTACCAATACTGCATCTAAATACACCTTATAAACTGTTAATTAATCGACGATTTTATAGATGTAAATTTCAGTCTGTGAACGCTATTTCAGAAGAAGGAATTACCTATAGAGGCCCGTGTTCGACCTTTGAGCAGATTCGCCCTGGTTGGATTTCGCATCTATGTGGCCCACATTTTGTTCTGTCGCCTTCTGAGACGTCTTTGCTTTGACAGTCTTGTCCTTTTTCGTGTCCTCGGTCTTCTTCTCTTTTCTGTAACTCGTTACTTCCAGTGCCGTCCTGTCTGTATCGCCCGTAGCAGCGGCAGTATCGGACATCTGGCTAGAGTTCTTGGTAATGACAATCATGGGCGTCTGGTGAGACTTCGTGGTGGTTTCGTACGATGGTGAATTGTCGTTGTTCTTAAACATGCCCATTTCTGAGTTGTTTCGATTTGTGTTTCCGTCGTCAATATCCGTGTCAGTGTTTCGGTCACACGTGTCAACCGTAGAAATCGACGCACTGACGTCTCTCCCGGCAATTTGTGTGGCTTCGAATGCGACGTCTATGTCGGATAAGAACACGGCGTCAGTCTGGCATTCGCCGGGCGTGTCGGCCACGACACTGGCTACGTCACTTCCGAGCCACCCTGCCCGACCACAAATACTCGCCTTCAAGTCGACGTCGGCAGTGCCACGACGGTTATTGGCTTCATCCGTAGGCAAGTCGCCGCAGATAACTGAGCTTGGCACATCACTCTCCAACAAAGGCGGGTTCTTCTCATCCTTCGACGTAGATAAACCAAGCATCTTGTCAGTGCTGGCAGATTTGTCTACGTTGATATCCTGACAAAACGTGTCTCCAGGTGTAGTTAGACGAGAACATTGCAGCTGAACACCGCTGCTGCTAATACGTTTGCCAACATCGCGGACATAGCATCGGGTGTTGGCATCAGAACTCTGACTGGAACTTGGAAGTTGCACGGAACTGCGTGTGTCATCGCATTCGCTCGGGGAGGGCAGCAGATGAAACCTCTGTCTGAAGTCAGTAGTTGCTGACCTGTTTGTCTCCACCGTCTCGTCACAGTCTTGTCTAAGTCCACCAACACCACGTCGTGTGTCAACGTCTCCACTGTACACGTCGACCGACTCGTACGAACTTGTTCCCGCAGGCTCTTCGCCTACCGACAACAGCCACGTGTTGAGACTGGACCAGTCGTCATAAGCCGCCAGCATGTCGTCGACAGAGTTACTCGGCCGCGTCAGTTGTAGACACTCCGGATTGTTGTCTTCAGGCAAGCTGCTAGCGGAATCGTCGAGACACGACTGGCTGCTGTCGGCCGTCGAGTGTCGCTCCACTCTCTCCTGTGTCTCTCTGACGACGTCCTTTCGCCACTCTCTGATTCCGTCGTACATCTCAACCAACTCGGCGATGTGTCCGCCACTGTTGGTGATGGTGATTGTGATGCTATTGTCACTGTCACTGCCTTCACCGCCTATGGTGACACTCCTTCCCAGCGTCGATTCACTGCAACTACGCACAGATGGTGCGTGCTCTGTTGTGGGTTCGCTGACAAACCGCACAGTCTCCTGCGTGGTATTCTGGAGGTACCTCGGTAGGTCAGCAGTTTGATGGATGTCGCTTAATAAAGTTGTGTTTGCGTTTTGAGGATCAGCAAACTTATCATCTCTAGTTAACGATAATGATTCCATCGGTGTCTCCGCAGTACTGTCCGAATTCGGTGCATAACCATCGTCTAGATTCTTTTTGATATCATTGACTCTGTGTGACGTCCTTGTCTCAGCCATTTCGTTGCCAATTGTTCGTTCAATGTAAGCGGTGTCGTCATTTGTTGTTCCAAAAGGTGGCTCATCATTGTCCGCTGTGTCATCAGTTAATCCACAAGGCGGCTTGTTATTGTCCACTTTGTCGTCATTTGTTGTTCCACAGGGTGGTCCATAATTCTCCGCTGTCTCGCCAGTAATTCCACAAGGCGGCTCGTTATTGTCCGCTGTGTTGCCAGTTGTTGTTCCACAAGGTGGACCGTCATTTTTCGCTGTGTCGTCAGTTGTTATTCCATAAAGCGGCACGTCACTGTTCGCGGTGTAATCAGTTTTTCCATACGGCGGCACGTCATTGTCCGTTGTGTCATCAGTTGTTCCACAACGTGGACTACCATGGTCCGCTGTGTCGCCAGTTGGTGTTCTATACGGCAGCCCGCCATGGTCCGCCGTGTCTGACGGCGCAAGGTGCGGACACTGAAGGCATTCCGAAGTGCGTTGGTCACTTAACGTAATCCCCGAAGGCTAAAACACGATTGTACATAATTTTATCACATTAATACGTCACTCACTTCATTTCGTTTTTAATTCAGGAATCGGAAATCGGTAATCCATTACTGATCAGAGAAATGCAATTTGGGTTTCAATATTTGTATAACTATATATATATAACTATATATATATATATATTATATATAATATATAATATATTATATATAATATATAATATATTATATATATATATATAATATATATATATAATATATATATATATATAGTATGTGTATGTGTGTGTGTGTGTGTGTGTGTATGTATGTATGTATGTATGTATGTATGTATGTATGTCTGTATGTCTGTATGTCTGTATGTATGTATGTATGAATGTATGTATGTATGTATGTATGTATGTATGTATGTATGTATGTATGTATGTATGTATGTATGTATGTATGTATGTATGTATGTATGTATGTATGTATGTATGTATGTATGTATGTATGTCTGTATGTTGTATGTATGTATGTATGTATGTATGTATGTATGTATGTATGTATGTATGTATGTATGTATGTATGTATGTATGTATGTATGTATGTATGTATGTATGTATGTATGTATGTATGTATGTATGTATGTATGTATGTATGTATGTATGTATGTATGTATGTATGTATGTATGTATGTATGATAATAATTAGATATCTCGGTCCAACGCCGGTTTCACTATATTGCTCTTATTTAACGACCACCCCACATGTATCCGCAATTTCGAAGTTTGTTTTGCATTTGTAATACCTTATTAATATGACACTACAATCGTATACTGCTTTATTGACTTATTTAGTATATTTATAATACAGGTGTTACCTCTCGACAGAGTGACGTTATCACCAAGTGAGTTGGTTCACTCTCCGACGATGTCGTTACGTCGCAGCTGTCTCCTGTCGTCGATCTGTCGTCACTTGACGTCACCGAAGGCGTCTCCTCGTCACGCAGAAGTTGTGAAATGAAATCCTCAGCGCCGACGAAGCCAAGCCCATAAAGCGACGATGACGAACTTAGTTCGTCAAAAACAACTTCCGGCACGTCAACCGTACATCCGGTGTCACTCCCATCGACTCGCTCAGTTGAGCAACCGGCGAATTGACTCGGTGTCGATGTCGAAATGAACAAGTCATTGGATATACCGGAACCTAATATGCCCGTGGACACAACGGAACCAAACTTGACCGTGGACACACCGGACCCTAATACGTCCGTGGCGTCAGGAGAGCAAGAGGACGGCTTCGGTTGTTTCAAGCGTAGCACTTGGCCCGTGCCTTTGGCGAGTTGCTCTGTTATATTTGTGTATGGAAGTTTGTTACTTTTCTCACCCGTAAATTCAGTGTCACTCGCGCCGATTCGCTCCACCAACCGATCGCATCGTACACCGGGAACAAACATGTGCGTGGCGTCGCTCGACCCAGAGTGTTCTGTGTTAATTAACGAGCTGGTTTGCTTGGAAAATGAAGAGCAATCATTTGTTCGCGGTGTATCCATGTGTGAGTTTTGCCAGCATTCCGTGTCATCCGTTTCCTTGTCGAGAACTTCTGGTACATCTGCAGGCTGACCGTTTCTAGTTGCTGTGATCACGTCCGTATCCGTTGTAGTCTCCCGTCGGACACCGGCCGCGAGATCGGTGCAGAGCCACCCGCGTCTCGACAACAGCCGTCCAATCTGTCGAAACTCTGAACATACAACATACATCGTCACAGTATGCCCTGGCAGTTACACGTGACGATGACAAAACAGTAGTGTTTTGCTAGTAGATCCGAGCACACACTCAAATGTACTTACAGGCACACACGCACGCACGCAGGTCGAATACCTACTATACCTAGTATTACCTACCATTGACCATGTCCGTTGTGTGTTCACTAGGAGACGGCTTTAAGGAGATGCCACTTGTAGACGAGACGTTGTCTGTCAGGCTGCGGTGTCTCACGGGAACTCGCTGAAACCAACTCAAACATGTCTGACGTCAACTCAAAAACAATCAATGTATTAATTTGCTCGTAAATTATGGTACCCAACTATTCGATTCGAAAATGTCCGTATTCAAATTAATAAAATAGGGGTTGTTTTTGGTATTCGATGTTATCATTATTAATTTCGTTTTCGTCAACAGTATCATGTCCAACCTGAGCTGTGTGCCGTGTCTCAACTATGAGTGTCATGTCATACCTGTCATGAGTTGTGTAGTGTGTTCGCTGTGAGTGCCATATTCTACTTGTCGTGAGCTGCGTGTTGAATCTTCGCTTTGAGCATCACGTCCTACCTTTCCTAAGCTGTGTCTCCGCCACCAGTCTCAAGTCCTACCTGTCGTGAGCTGTGTTATGTCATATCCCCCATCAGTGTCATGTCCTACCTGTCGTGAGCTGTGTTGTGTCTCCGCCATCAGTGTCATGTCCTACCTGTCGTGAGCTGTGTTGTGTCTCCGCCATCAGTGTCATGTCCTACCTGTCGTGAGCTGTGTTGTGTCTCCGCCATCAGAGTCAAGTCCTACCTGTCGTGAGCTGTGTTATGGCTCCGCCATAAGTGTCATGTCCTACCTGTCGTGAGATGTGTTGTGTCTCCGCCATCAGAGTCAAGTCCTACCTGTCGTGAGCTGTGTTATGGCTCCGCCATAAGTGTCATGTCCTACCTGTCGTGAGATGTGTTGTGTCTCCGCCATCAGTGTCATGTCCTACCTGTCGTGAGCTGTGTTGTGTCTCCGCCATCAGTGTCATGTCCTACCTGTCGTGAGCTGTGTTGTGTCTCCGCCATCAGTGTCATGTCCTACCTGTCGTGAGCTGTGTTATGGCTCCGCCGTCAGTCTCAAGTCCTACCTGTCGTGAGCTGTGTTGTGTCTCCGCCGTCAGTCTCAAGTCCTACCTGTCGTGAGCTGTGTTGTGTCTCCGCCATCAGTGTCATGTCCTACCTGTCGTGAGCTGTGTTATGGCTCCGCCGTCAGTCTCAAGTCCTACCTGTCGTGAGCTGTGTTGTGTCTCCGCCATCAGTGTCAAGTCCTACCTGTCGTGAGCTGTGTTGTGTCTCCGCCATCAGTGTCATGTCCTACCTGTCGTGAGCTGTGTTATGGCTCCGCCGTCAGTCTCAAGTCCTACCTGTCGTGAGCTGTGTTGTGTCTCCGCCATCAGTGTCATGTCCTACCTGTCGTCAGCTGTGTTATGGCTCCGCCGTCAGTCTCAAGTCCTACCTGTCGTGAGCTGTGTTGTGTCTCCGCCATCAGTGTCATGTCCTACCTGTCGTGAGCTGTGTTGTGTCTCCGCCATCAGTCTCAAGTCCTACCTGTCGTGAGATGTGTTGTGTCTCCGCCATCAGTGTCATGTCCTACCTGTCGTGAGCTGTGTTGTGTCTCCGCCATCAGTGTCATGTCCTACCTGTCGTGAGCTGTGTTGTGTCTCCGCCATCAGTGTCATGTCCTACCTGTCGTGAGATGTGTTGTGTCTCCGCCATCAGAGTCAAGTCCTACCTGTCGTGAGCTGTGTTATGGCTCCGCCATAAGTGTCATGTCCTACCTGTCGTGAGATGTGTTGTGTCTCCGCCATCAGTGTCATGTCCTACCTGTCGTGAGCTGTGTTGTGTCTCCGCCATCAGTGTCATGTCCTACCTGTCGTGAGCTGTGTTGTGTCTCCGCCATCAGTGTCATGTCCTACCTGTCGTGAGCTGTGTTGTGTCTCCGCCATCAGTGTCATGTCCTACCTGTCGTGAGCTGTGTTATGGCTCCGCCGTCAGTCTCAAGTCCTACCTGTCGTGAGCTGTGTTGTGTCTCCGCCATCAGTGTCATGTCCTACCTGTCGTGAGCTGTGTGTCATGCCGCCGCTCTCTGACACGGCTCGCCTCGGCCCTGTGTCTTCTCGTGTCACGTCTTTGTCCCCGTCCTCGGTGTACAGAAGACTGTCCACACACAACCACTGCCACAGGACGTTTACACGGACCTCAATGTCTCCACATGCCACGACACTGTCACAAACCACAACCATGTGACGTCATCACACTGTCGCACGCACAGATACACAAGACAAATGCGTTCCTCTAATTATAATTCGTAGGCTTCGAAGACAAAATATATAGGCCCATACATTATGAATGCATTAGTTTCGCTTATATGAAAAATAATCAAAAGCAATCCAATAGCAATATACACATTAGTGTCCCTGCTATGTTTAGTCGGTTCCCAACGGAGACAATACAGAATATGTAACCGCCAATACGAAATTGGCGGAGTATACCTTCGAATGTCACGAGCAACGAGTGCGCATGCTCTGTCGAGTACTTCCGGCGCGATGTGTTGACTGAGGGACGTGACAAGACAGTGATACTTGGCCGGGTTAAGTTTCTGCGCGGAACCGCACAGTCCCAGGAGCATGGCGCAACAGTCCATCGTGTGCATCTGCGTGTCACTTCTACCGGTCGGCAAATATTCCTGCGCACGCCGCAACACCCAAACGAAGATGTAAGGACAGAGAGTCATCTTCAGCATCTGTTGTGTTGTGTCACACACTGCGGCGTTCATTTGTCTTGCTGCTGACCCTGCTAATCGTGTCTCTATTGTCGGCGATGACAACTCTGAATGAAATCTCCCGACTGTTGAGTCAGTGACGGCGTCAGCCAGCAGATGGCGCACCTAGACAACAGTCAAAGTAGACCCTCTGTTCGGTAGACTGGATTGTCGATTTGTTGTGTGTCAAGTTATCGTGAGGACGATGCAGTTGGACAATCGAGCTGACGGGAATGTGTAAGAAATGTGTCACAGCTGACGTCATCGTGACGAGGACGAGACCTAACAAGTTAACGACACACATCATAAGACAGTCGACATGTTGAACTCACGACACACATAATGAGACAGTCGACAAGTTGTACTCACGACACACATCATGAGATAGTCGACAATTTGTACTCAAGAAACACGTCAAGAGACAGTCGACATGTTGAACTCACGACACACATCATGAGACAGTCGACAAGTTGTACTCACGACACACATCATGAGACAGTCGACAAGTTGTACTCACGACATACATCATGAGATAGTCGACAATTTGTACTCAAGAAACACGTCAAGAGACAGTCGACATGTTGAACTCACGACACACATCATGAGACAGTCGACAAGTTGTACTCACGACACACATCATGAGACAGTCGAGTTCGGCGGCGAACTCTTCACTGATGTATCGCCGGATGTTGCTGTTGTTCGTCCAATTGACGGACTTTTGTTGTCCGACGTCTTCAGTCGACCCGGTCAACTCACTGGCGCTACCGCGGGTAGTTGCTGGATGTATCTAGACACAGACACATATATGATGTTATCATCACACGTAGCAGATTTTATATCGTATGTCATCCTAAGAAATAGTGTGTCATTAGGGTTGTTGTTGGTTAAACATTATACTACAGAATTGCTTTGGTTTATTGCGTTTTATGCCTCACACTGAAAGGTGGACCACGAACGGGCAGACATGGACGACCACATTCATAAAAATGCTTCAAAATGAGGTATGCTATGGAAGTGCAGAATGATGTATATAAGGATACCTGTTGTAGAGTGGTGTATGTAAATATGCCTACATGAAAGGAATTTTAACAAGGTTCCCATCAAGTTACCATTTATAACTGATGAGGTGAACATCAAAGGTCCACTGGAATTTTATAACAAAATTATTTTTACTTGTGTGCATCTATGCTGGATATGATGAGTAAAAAATGATCACCGATGACATCCTCGACTTTTTAGTTTAAGGTAATTTTGAAAGTCACACAGTAAAACAAACATCGTGGGGCATGTTCTAATTTGCCCCAAGATGGATGTTATCCCATTTCGCTTATAAAACACTATTGCAGAAAACGCATTTCAAGTTAATGCAAGAGTTACAACACCACTCATAACTACACCTATCAACGATAAAGCAGAAACATGTGAATTATAAATGCACATGATATTAACTTGATTGTGTAGAGGAAGTCGAGGACGCTACTGCTTTTTATAATTGGCGTGTCGACGTAATCACGTGATATTACACGTGACATGCCCGGGTATATTGAAGAATATGCTGTCGATTACTCGTTTTACAACTAGCCCTGTCTCCTCTACGTCACAACACTAAACCATACTGGAAGACAACACAATTCAAATCAAACGTTTGTAGATATTCACACGTATCATAACACCTCCTCCCTTTATAAATGCAGTGTACAAAATATTGTGGAAAATAAATCGATGTTCGAAATTTTAAGATGTATGAGCTCCATGTAATGTAGAAATTGTAAGACGTCTCACACCTGATCCACGGAGCTACAGTTCGCTGTTAAAACACCATCTTGAGTCTTCACGTATGCGTTAGTTACGATGCGGTCCACCAGAGGTCCGCCTGTCGCCATCATCGTCAGATCGATGTCGATATCACCTATATAAGGGGCATCAACTTACGTTAACTGCAATCCAAAGCCCACATAATTACACAGATGAGACAGTGCGTGTGATCCGTTCTACAGCCATGTGTTGTATAACATGTGAAGCAGTTCGAAATTAAATAGTATTTGAAAAGGAAGACTGGGGAAGATCACGATTCCTAAACACAATACTCGACACCTCTGCATGTATCAAGTTTGGCGCATGATAATCAAATGTCTACTCAGCGGTATTGTTAAACGTGTGACATATGATTATTATATTAATGCTCAGGACCTACTTATGATGTATGTACAGCCGTCTGTAAATTGTGTCTATCAATCAAGTATATGCTCATCACGTCAATTGTTTAACTTGTTTTAATTACCATAAGATTCCCATAAGGGATAAAACATGGATGGAAGAGGCCTGCAATTAAGGGAGGGTCCCCAGCCTGCTTCTAAACGATGTAAGTACTGGACTGAGCAGGCGCAAGAATATTGATGGGCAATCTATCGCTGTCTCGTTCGTAAAATCATACATTTCGATAACCAAAAAAAAACAAGTGTGCATTGCTGACCTAAAGACACATCCTCTGTCTCGAGCAAGTTCGTCAAGTAGCTGGCGACGACAGGTATGAGAGACCGTCTCGCCGCTCGGTCTGCCTCCACCAACATGGCGGCGTTCTTCTCCATCGTGTCGTCTTCACTACTCGCCAGAGGCGCTGCAATAGGGTCGATTGTTTCGTCATCTGTCTGCTGGGGTGCGCTGCTGCGGACACGTTCTTCTAACAAGACCGTCAATTTATCGCTCACGGCCTGTCAACACCAAATGACGACACGACAGATGTTGTGATACAGTGTCTCGGAATAGTGTATTGTTTAAGTACGTCATGGAGAACCAAAAATACTAATATTACTACTTCTCGACCTAATAGCACTCTTATTAAGAACTATACCCACAAATCCGTAGTTAGTGGTTAATTAATATTTACCAAATGGCAGTTTTTGCGAATGGCAATTTTAAAGCAAATTATTACAAATAGTGCCGAAAAGATCAACACTGTGGATGAAAGACGTTTCAAATACAAAAGCAAATTGCATTCCGTAGATGATGAACACCGACTAAAATAAAAATATAAAATAATTAGTAAAACAATTCATACACACGCATACACGCGTGTATGCTTATACGCGGACATACACACTCATTCGCGCGTACACTTCTCCGGGGTGACATCGTTAACTTTTAATTAGAAAGAGCGTACTTTGATATAATTTGTATCATTCAGTACGTCATTTCTTCCGAATGATGTTATTGTAGGTATACTGCTGGCAGTAATTTCAGTTGTAAGCATAAGTATTGTGGGCATTTTAACTGTAAAAACGTATCATGTCCAACTTGCATCGACGCACCTGTTGCATGTGACGTAATATACGGTTGGCGGCCTCCACGATTTCTTCGCGTGAACTCTCAGGAGGCAGGTTACGAAGCAAGGTCGCCACGTTCCCGGTCACCGAGCTGTCTAGTCCAGTACGGGCGGAGGGCATTTCGGGCATGACGGACGTACCAGATTGATCTTGCTGACCAGGCGGTGTCCAAATCTTCACTGTCGTTGGTACCGGATATTTCAGCCTCGGGTCTGTTTGATACTGCTGATGACGCGGCTGCGTTGTGAATGTAATGTCTGACAATTCCGACATTGTTTCTCGCGACGTCAGTTCAGACCAGTCTGTCAATTCCGAGGTAGTCTTCAATTGCCTCGGCTCTTTTTGATTCCGCTGATGACGCGGCTGCGTTATGACTGTGATGTCAGACAAGTCCGACATTGTTTCTCGCGACGTCAGTTCAGACCAGTCTGTCAATTCCGAGGTAGTCTTCAATTGCCTCGACTCTGTTTGATTTCGCTGATGACGCGGCTGCGTTATGACTGTGATGTCAGACAAGTCCGACATTGTTTCTCGCGACGTCAGTTCATAAGACAAATCTGTCAGTTCTGATGAAGTCTCCGACTGCCGCTTTGCAGTTAGTCGTGGATGACACAAAACACCCAAGTTCCGTTTTGCATCATCTCCGGGGACGGTCATAGTGAACACATCAAGTGTTATGTCGTCAGGGACGGTCTTATTGAACACATCCAGTGTTGTCCCGGTCTTGTCGCCAGGGACGGTCTTAGTGAACACATTCGTTGTTGACCCGGTCTGGTCGTCAGGGACGGTCTTAGTGAACACATTCGTTGTTGACCCGGTCTGGTCGTCAGGGACGGTCTTGGTGAACACATTCGTTGTTGACCCGGTCTGGTCGTCAGGGACGGTCTTAGTGAACACATTCGTTGTTGACCCGGTCTGGTCGTCAGGGACGGTCTTAGTGAACACATTCGTTGTTGACCCGGTCTGGTCGTCAGGGACGGTCTTAGTGAACACATTCGTTGTTGACCCGGTCTGGTCGTCAGGGACGGTCTTAGTGAACACATCCATTGTTGACCCGGTCTGGTCGTCAGGGACGGTCTTATTGAACACATCCATTGTTGACCCGGTCTGGTCGTCAGGGACGGTCTTGGTGAACACATTCGTTGTTGACCCGGTCTGGTCGTCAGGGACGGTCTTAGTGAACACATCCAGTGTTGACCCGGTCTGGTCGTCAGGGACGGTCTTGGTGAACACATTCGTTGTTGACCCGGTCTGGTCGTCAGGGACGGTCTTAGTGAACACATCCATTGTTGACCCGGTCTTGTCGTCAGGGACGGTCTTAGTGAACACATCCATTGTTGACCCGGTCTGGTCGTCAGGGATGGTCTTAGTGAACACATCCATTGTTGACCCGGTCTTGTCGCCAGGGACGGTCTTAGTGAACACATTCGTTGTTGACCCGGTCTGGTCGTCAGGGACGGTCTTAGTGAACACATTCGTTGTTGACCCGGTCTGGTCGTCAGGGACGGTCTTAGTGAACACATTCGTTGTTGACCCGGTCTGGTCGTCAGGGACGGTCTTAGTGAACACATCCAGTGTTGACCCGGTCTGGTCGTCAGGGACGGTCTTAGTGAACACATTCGTTGTTGACCCGGTCTGGTCGTCAGGGACGGTCTTAGTGAACACATTCGTTGTTGACCCGGTCTGGTCGTCAGGGACGGTCTTAGTGAACACATTCGTTGTTGACCCGGTCTGGTCGTCAGGGACGGTCTTAGTGAACACATCCAGTGTTGACCCGGTCTGGTCGTCAGGGACGGTCTTGGTGAACACATTCGTTGTTGACCCGGTCTGGTCGTCAGGGACGGTCTTAGTGAACACATTCGTTGTTGACCCGGTCTGGTCGTCAGGGACGGTCTTAGTGAACACATTCGTTGTTGACCCGGTCTGGTCGTCAGGGACGGTCTTAGTGAACACATTCGTTGTTGACCCGGTCTGGTCGTCAGGGACGGTCTTGGTGAACACATTCGTTGTTGACCCGGTCTGGTCGTCAGGGACGGTCTTAGTGAACACATTCGTTGTTGACCCGGTCTGGTCGTCAGGGGCGGTCTTGGTGAACACATTCGTTGTTGACCCGGTCTGGTCGTCAGGGACGGTCTTAGTGAACACATTCGTTGTTGACCCGGTCTGGTCGTCAGGGACGGTCTTAGTGAACACATTCGTTGTTGACCCGGTCTGGTCGTCAGGGACGGTCTTAGTGAACACATTCGTTGTTGACCCGGTCTTGTCGCCAGGGACGGTCTTAGTGAACACATCCATTGTTGACCCGGTCTTATCGCCAGGGACTGTCTTTGTGAAATCATCCAATGTTGATCCGTTCTTGTCGTCACGGACTGTCACAGTGAACACATCCATTGTTGACCCGGTCTTGTCGCCAGGGACGGTAACAACCCTAGTCCCAGTGTCAGCTTGAGGTTGGGCGAGTATTGCTGTGGTGCCGTCGCCACAAGTGACAGACGCTGGCTGTCTCTCTGCGTTCTCGCTCGAATCCTTACGAGGGGAGGAATACGTCGGTAGCTTGTCACTGGAGCTTCCGATTATGTCTGTGATTGTGGGTAGGCGTACATCGTCCATGTTGGTCCACCTACTGGCTGTGGAGGTAGGGTCACTCTGTTTGTCACAATCGGACAATCGGCTGTGCATCGATTCGGCCAACGACAACGAGTTGTCGCGTTGACTGTGGACAGACCCGGACGCATTGTCCTGACTATGTATGATTGTTCGCTGATGGATAGTGGAGAGGTCACGTTTCTTGATTAGTACCTTAGCGTCGTTCTTGTGACCACGTGTGCGTGTTCTGCGGGTCTTTCGCCTCGAGTGATAACGTGTGCTGGTTCGATCACGTGTTGCTTTAGTGGCATCAACCAACGTTAACATGGCCATGTCTTCGTCGACGAAGTCATCAGAGTTACTACTAGTGTCGACACCAACCGATGACAATGTATCTTTGATTTGAATTCCACAAAAATGATCTTCCGATTGTCCTACTGCGTGTTCCACAGAATCTTTGTGTTGCCATTGTTCTGCTAATGGTAACAAGTCATCGCGCTTGCTATAGAGAAACTTGACATCATTCGCATGACTCTGGGAGGTTTTTCTGTGGTAATCTAGCTTGGTATGGTCACGCTTCTTGGCCATTATATTAACTTGGCGTTCCCTATTCTGCTGTAAATGATGATTAAGTGGTGCTTGTGTGCTGGTAACTACTGTAAGAGCCGGAGATTTTGTGGAAGTTGATCTCACCAACAAGTGGTCATTCGTGCTTTTAGCAGGATTGTTTTCAGAGACTATCTTACTGAAATCATCCATCGTCGACAGAGCATTGTCTTCGCCGAAGAAATCATAACTGGTGTTACTGTCGACACTTGACGAAATCATCGTCGCCTTCGATTCAGTGGCACCGACGCTATCCTCCGATTGGCTAGATTCGTCGGCGATACGTTGTTTGTATTGCATTGGTTCAGCCAGTCGTATTAAATGGTCACGCTTGCTATAGGAAAATGCGGTGTCGTTCTTGCGATTCGTAATGCTTGTTCTGCGATGATCGGGCGTGAAATAGACATGTACTTTGCCTATTCCGTGTGATTCGCCTACTCTAGACTTCGTTGTAGTCGTGTTTAATCCCTTTTGTTGTATAGATTCATCAAGCGCGCTGCTGCCTTCTTCCATACACAAGCCATATTCAATGCCGGGATTAACAACAGAAGACAAAGATGTATCACTTTCGGCATCATGAACGTTACCTTCGATACAACCTGTTCTTGTATAGCCGCCGAACTCATCCGATGATAACTCTGCGCTGGTTTCACCTGCAGTTGCATTTACAGCGGACTTCAGCGCCAGCGAAACGATCGCCCTATTTCCGGTGTTGTCTGGTATTTCTTCATATTTGGATTCAGCCAGCGGAATCACGTGATCACGTTGACTGTAGAGAAACTGTCCACCCCATGCATGGCTCTGAGTATGTCCTCTTTGCAATGCAGTCTCGTCATTTGTTTGTGTGTTTTGGGTTCCGAATGTTGCACTGTCCAAGACCTTTCTGTTGATATCAACAGAACTGTATTTGCACCTTGTCATCATTGTCGTGCCTTTTGATGTCGTCGACATGTGTCGTGTTCGAGTGGTATTTATGTGTTCTTGTGCAGAGCCGTCGTGACGTGAGAGTCGCGGCAAAGTGGACCGATGCTCGTGGACCAGGTCGCCCTGACTGTCGAGATATCGCAGCATTTCCGCTATCGTTGCCTTGTCGAGTACCGTACGAGGCGCTGTCTCTAGGGGAGAGGCTATCGACCTGTCTTGCTGCTCTTCCGTCTGCGACCCATCCGCAAGGAAGTCTTCACGACCGTACAAGTGATGCAGCATTTCCTCTCTCGCTTCCTCGTTGAGAGTGTCGATGATATATTTGGCCCGCGCTATCTGTGCGCTGGTCATATGTAGTTTCTTTTTCTTCCTCCGGTTGGTGCCGTATTGACATGTGCGTGTTTGATTGGTGTTCGACTCGTTTAAGAAGTCTGATGGCATGGCGGTATTGGGTTCAGTTAATGTATTGTCGATGATATATTTGGCCCGCGCTATTTGAGCGCTGGTCATATGTAGTTTCTTTTTCTTCCTCCGGTTGGTGCCGTATTGACATGTACGTGTTTGATTGGTGTTCGACTCGTTTAAGAAGTCTGATGGCATGGCGGTATTGGGTTCAGTTAATGTATTGTCGATGATATATTTGGCCCGCGCTATTTGAGCGCTGGTCATATGTTGTTTCTTCTTCCTCCTCTGTGTACCATATTGGCATGCATCTGCTTGGTTGGCAGATGGCTCATTTAAGGACGCTGGTTCTGTAGTGGTAATGCATTCAGTTAATGTATTGTTGATTATACATTTGGCCCGCGCTATCTGTGCGCTGGTTAAATGCACCCTCTTCTTGGTATGACCACACACAGAGCACAAGCGTTTGGGAATGTGGCTGTTTTGTTTTGCGGACTGTCTCTTGCATCGTGCCGCTTGGTCAAGTAGATTCTGCATTGATCGTTTGATCCGGGTGGGTCGTAGATAAAGCGCGGTTATTGAACTATATCGTCTTCCTTCGTCACTTGACGTACTATCTCTTGTTTGGCTGATCACTGCAGCAGACGTACTTTGCCTTCCTTTGGTAATTGTTCTATGAAAAGTAATTTCTCTTGCTCGGTTGATGGCGTCGAAAGATAACTTTTCTCTTTCTTCGTCAGTAGAAATCATATGTTTATCTTCATTTTCCTCCGAGAATGGTTCCTCCGAATTATCGTCGCCCACGTCCGATGTGGACGCAGGGCTGCCAAGATCGGAACTTGCTGTCGTAGGTACAGGATACGACATCGTTTTCGTCGGAGGCGGAACTGCCGATTCTGGGAAGTCACTCGACGAGTCACCCGAAGCCTCCCTTGAGATCATCGACTTGCTGTGGTCGTCTTCGTCTCCTGTCGGTAACACTGTCTTGCTGTTCTCGTCCAAACTGTCGCTGCTAAAGGACATTGGCTGCGGAGTCACAGTTGCAACTGTTGCCTGTTGCGACGACTCGGGTGGAAGTTGCTGCTCTCCTGATACATAGCCCGCGGGAGTTCCTTCTAAGTGCCAGTAGTTGACGTGGTCGTAGACGTCATAACTGGGGTACGACGTCTGTTGGTCATGTCCCCCGGCCGCGGCATCGCCCGTCAGACGATCGCAAGCACACGTGACGGGAGTCACGTACGTGAACTGGATGTGTCCGTCGTGTAACTTCGCTGACGTCATCTGAGGCAGTGTTCTGTGACAAAACATGTGTTCATTGGTGCTATGTCGACTGTATGTTTGCATTGTCCAATTGAAATAGTATTGCCATAGGTGAGTCATTATGGATGTCACTAACTTGAAATGGGTCGGTTAGTGTATAGTCACATATTGACGAAAATGACGTAATATGTATGCATTATATATATATATATATATATATATATATATATATATATATATATATATATATATATATATATATATATATATGTGTGTTTATATATATATATATATATATATATATATATATATATATGTTGTGTGTGTGTGTGTGTGTGGTGTGTGTGTGTGTGTGTGTGTGTGTGTGTTGTGTGTGTGTGTGTGTGTGTGTGTGTGTGTGTGTGTTTAATCTTAGAATGTTGTAACATGATAACCTGCAGTGTTTAAATTCCCTTCGTTCCTGCAATCGACGGTCAACTACGACGTGTCTATGCATGGTTTGTTTTACATGAAGTCCTGCCACATTATGTCACTTAAGTCCGGCTTGTCGAATACAACACAGGCGCGTTGACTGTCTCAATAAACGCATACATCGGTGTAAATATATCGACATCAACGAGCGCCAACCTCCGAGACCAGTCTAAGTATGTGCCGTGTCACCGTGGACAGTAGAGAAGTTCTCACCTGTGTCGTTTGGGGGCGCTCTGCACATGTGTGTCGACACACTTGCCGGCGTCGTACGCGATTATGCCCTCACTTCCATTCATCGCCTTCACGTAGCCATGCTCTGGAGCAGCGTGGACGTTTTCCCGCCCTGTCGGAGTCTGCTGCGGGGCCCTTACGGTAGATGGAGCCACTGTCTCCTGTTGACACACCTGTAAGAGCCGTGTGCCTTGGCAGGCAACAGACACGTGATACCGGAAGTGGATATTCTTGTACAGCGGCGGTGCAGTGACGTGGGTTCCGGTGTATGGACTGGACTGTGTCGGGGCTAGGCCGAAAACAGACGAATAGTATTCGGGTGGACGTTGGTCGCTGGACGTGTTTCCTCTTTCTACCGCTGGCGGCGCTACAAGTGCATCTGGACCGACATACCCCATTGCCAAGGGTACCACCCGCCCGCCATCTGGTGCGGCTACCGGGTAGTCCGCATACGGTCCGGCGTAGTTTGCTGGCCTCGTCTACGTATAGCAAAGCTACATTAATTCGGCAGCTTATGACCATCTGCACGTGCACGTACACTCGTACACACATGCACGCACTAACGCGCCGCACAAACTTCAATACCGTGGCTGTACTGAGGAGTACCAACACTGATAATGCCACGCTCACACACATACACACGCGCATGCGAGCACACACACACTAACACACACACGCACACGCACACACACACACACACACTACACCCCAAACACACACCACACACACACACACACAAACCAACACACACACACACACACACACACACACACACACACACACACACACACACACACACACACACACACACACACACACACACACATTATTAGCCAAAGGCGTCTTCTTAGCCAAGTCATCTGTACAAACACACACACACACGACACACACACCACACACACACACACACGCACACACACACACACACACACACACACACACACACACACACACACACACACACACACACACACACACACACACACACACACACACACACACACAACAATACACATACACATACACATACACAACATCTACACACACAACACACACACACATACACAACACACACACACACACACACACACACACACAGACACACACACAAAAACACACACACACACACACACAACACACACACACAAAACACACACACACACACACACACACACACACACACACACACACACACACACACACACACACACACACACACACACACACACACACACACACACACACACACACACACACACACACACACACACACACACACACACACACACACACACACACACACACACACACACACACACACACACATTCTTAGCCAAAGGCGTCTTCTTAGCCCAGTCATCTGTGGTGTGTGTTCCAAGGAGGGACCTGACATTGGAGACACTGTCAGTAGTGACACTGAATGGTCTGGGTATCACTGTACACATTTATTTCAGTGAAACAAACATGCTGTTTCCAGGTGTGCCTGTCTTGCGCCCGCCATTTTGTATCTCCATCGTCTCGCCGGTCTTCTTCTAAATCGTTTCCCTTCGTAAGATTTCCAGGATTATTATATTCATATCCGTTTAAAATGTAACAAGGCTATAGTATTACTGCTGGTGTTTATACCAAACTGCGCCGATGACGAATAAGCGTAAATTGTACTATTGTTACCTGGAAGCGGTCGCTGAACGCGACGTGACGAGTGGAGAACGGAGCAGTGTTTGTTTGATGTGGCGGTGGCGGCGGCGGTGGCGGTGGCGGTGGCGGCGGTGGTGGGGGTGGCGGTGGCGGTGGCGGTGGCGGTAAAGCAAGTATCTTCGACTCCTGCAAAAATCACAGGGCTCTTACAGGTCACTTAATCTTTAAACATTTCCCTGAAGTAAGTGTCAGCAGCAGGTGGCGTTGTGGGCGCAAACACTTGACTTCGAAGCGGTGACAGTCACTCGGTTAATGCAACTTAAATATTACGTTTTCTCGAAAAGATTAAAAGTTTAAACAAAACACAGTAAACCAATGTTCAAAAATTAAGCAAGCCACTGACGCAGAACAAAACCGTAATTGTTTAATAGTCACGATATGTCTTCATATCATGCAACAGGTAGATGAGTGGTATCATCTTAACTATGCTACCAGCGTCACAAAACGATATTGTTCAGTAAAGATTTGTTTTCGAGTGGACTGCTAATGTCTTCTCTGTTGCCAGTGCACAGACAACGACCTGTCCCCTCTGACGACGCGGTCAGTGCCGCCCTACGGACACTACTCACCGGCGGTACCCACCTGTAGCGCATTGACTCTGTGGTCAACGACACTCATAATCGAGGGTCTGAACGTGCCGTAGTCAAGCAGTGGGGATCCTTCGTCGCCTCGTCCGGGGAGAGTGGGAGCGGGCAGGGGAAGGGGAAGGGGCAGACGGAAGGGAGCGTGGACGACGCAGCAGTGCTCGTGACCCGGGACTGACGTCTTCGTGTGAGACAATATTATCTAGTGAACAAAGTAAGAACTATCGCTGACAAACATGGCGGTTATTGTCATTAACAAACAAGACGATTGCTGCGTTAACAAAAATTGCGATTGTTTTCTCCAACGAAACATGGTGGTTGTTATATTTCCAACTACAGTTAGTGGCTGACTTCGGGCAGACGACATGGTGAATTATTACTTAGTCTTCTTCGGCCTTGGAATAGTCGTGAATGTGCGTATCGTATTAGGCTTCAGTGATTGTTTTTTAATTCTTTACAACTGCTCTGTGGGACGTACTGTTTGCCAGAATGCAACCTCTTATCAAACCAACAACATTGCATTCGGTCGTTGTAAGTGAAGTGTATTTTACAAACTCGTGTCAACAGGTATGAGACTTTCCGATATGTACATAGCCCCACATTTCCCGCTATCGTTTCGCTCTGTATTTCTCCTCATGTGTTCCAAGGATCCTGAGACTACTCGTTTCCCCACGAGCATATCTACACACATACCAACTACTCACTCACACAACAACCGCCATAACCACCGCACCCGCTAACACCCTACAGCAATAACTTCCACAACCACCAACAAGACACCACGCCACGCCACGCCACGCCACGCCACGCCACGCCACGCCACGCCACGCCACGCCACGCCACGCCACGCCACGCCACGCCACGCCACGCCACGCCACGCCACGCCACGCCACGCCCAACCTCCATAAACATAACTGTCGTATATCGCCTCACCTGCAGCCCGCTGACGCCGATAATGACGAGGAGGTTGTCAACGAAGTCGATGCCGCGCAGGTTGACGGCGAGGAAGCCGAGGCTCTGCACGAGGAACAGAGTCAGCTGTAGCACTCGCGCAATGGCTGACGGGTAGAAGCCGAAGTTTGTCAGCGAGAACCAGATGTGCCACATCGGAGCACATCGTAGTAAGTTCTCCACGTACAGACTGAGGGAAACACACAGGGACACAGCGTAGTAGATTCTCAAAGGTACAGACTGAGGGAAACACACAGGGACACAGCAAAGTAGGTTCTCCACGAACAGACTGATGGACACACACAGGGACACAGCGTAGTAGGTACTCCACATACATACTGAGGGAAACACACAGGGACACAGCGAAGTAGGTTCTCCACGTACAGACTGAGGGAAACACACAGGGACACAGCGTAGTAGGTTCTCCACGTACAGACTGATGGAAACACACAGGGACACAGCGAAGTAGGTTCTCCACGTACAGACTGAGGGAAACACACAGGGACACAGCGTAGTAGGTTCTCCACGTACAGACTGATGGAAACACACAGGGGCATAGATTAGTAGGTTCTCCACGTACAGACTGATGGAAACACACAGGGACACAGCGTAGTAGGTTCTCCACGTACAGACTGAGGGAAACACACAGGGACACAGCGTAGTAGGTTCTCCACGTACAGACTGAGGGAAACACACAGGGACACAGCGTAGTAGGTTCTCCACGTACAGACTGAGGGAAACACACAGGGACACAGCGAAGTAGGTTCTCCACGTACATACTGAGGGAAACACACAGGGACACAGCGTAGTAGGTTCTCCACGTACATACTGAGGGAAACACACAGGGACACAGCGTAGTAGGTTCTCCACGTACAGACTGAGGGAAACACACAGGGACACAGCGTAGTAGGTTCTCCACGTACAGACTGAGGGAAACACACAGGGACACAGCGTAGTAGGTTCTCCACGTACAGACTGAGGGAAACACACAGGGACACAGCGTAGTAGGTTCTCCACGTACAGACTGAGGGAAACACACAGGGACACAGCGAAGTAGGTTCTCCACGTACAGACTGAGGGAAACACACAGGGACACAGCGTAGTAGGTTCTCCACGTACAGACTGATGGAAACACACAGGGACACAGCGAAGTAGGTTCTCCACGTACAGACTGATGGAAACACACAGGGACACAGCGTAGTAGGTTCTCCACGTACAGACTGAGGGAAACACACAGGGACACAGCGAAGTAGATTCTCCACGTACAGACTGAGGGAAACACACAGGGACACAGCGTAGTAGGTTCTCGTACAGACTGAGGGAAACACACAGGGACACAGCAAAGTAGGTTCTCCACGTACAGACTGATGGAAACACACAGGGACACAGCGTAGTAGGTTCTCCACTACATACTGAGGGAAACACACAGGGACACAGCGTAGTAGGTTCTCCACGTACAGACTGAGGGAAACACACAGAGACACAGCGTTGAAGGTTCTCCACGCACAGACTGATGGAAACACACAGGGACACAGCGAAGTAGATTCTCCACGTTCAGACTGAGGGAAACACACAGGGACACAGCGTAGTAGGTTCTCCACGTACAGACTGATGGAAACACACAGGGACACAGCGTAGTAGGTTCTCCACGTACAGACTGATGGAAACACACAGGGACACAGCGTAGTAGGTTCTCCACGTACAGACTGAGGGAAACACACAGGGACACAGCGTAGTAGGTTCTCCACGTACAGACTGAGGGAAACACACATGGACACAGCGTAGTAGGTTCTCCACGTACATACTGAGGGAAACACACAGGGACACAGCGAAGTAGGTTCTCCACGTACATACTGAGGGAAACACACAGCGACACAGCGTAGTAGGTTCTCCACGTACATACTGAGGGAAACACACAGGGACACAGCGTAGTAGGTTCTCCACGTACAGACTGAGGGAAACACACAGGGACACAGCGTAGTAGGTTCTCCACGTACAGACTGAGGGAAACACACAGGGACACAGCGAAGTAGGTTCTCCACGTACAGACTGAGGGAAACACACAGGGACACAGCGTAGTAGGTTCTCCACGTACAGACTGAGGGAAACACACAGGGACACAGCGAAGTAGGTTCTCCATGTACAGACTGAGGGGAACACACAGGGACACAGCGTAGTAGGTTCTCCACGTACAGACTGATGGAAACACACAGGGACACAGCGAAGTAGGTTCTCCACGTACAGACTGATGGAAACACACAGGGGCACAGCGTAATAGGTTCTCCACGTACAGACTGAGGGAAACACACAGGGACACAGCGAAGTAGATTCTCCACGTACAGACTGAGGGAAACACACAGGGACACAGCGTAGTAGGTTCTCCACGTACAGACTGAGGGAAACACACAGGGACACAGCGAAGTAGGTTCTCCACGTACAGACTGAGGGAAACACACAGGGACACAGCGTAGTAGGTTCTCCACGTACAGACTGAGGGAAACACACAGGGACACAGCGTAGTAGGTTCTCCACGCACAGACTGAGGGAAACACACAGGGACACAGCGTAGTAGGTTCTCCACGTACAGACTGAGGGAAACACACAGGGACACAGCGTAGTAGGTTCTCCACGTACAGACTGAGGGAAACACACAGGGACACAGCGTAGTAGGTTCTCCATGTACAGACTGAGGGAAACACATAGGGACACAGCGTAGTAAGTTGAGATGTTTTCACTCTACATTGCTCCAGTTCACGCATGTATGAGAACTTGCTATAGGCAGTGATGGATATGTATGTATGAATAGTATATTCTTCGCGCATTAATTGCACCGTGGCTGGATTTTCCCCGGAGAATCCGAGACCGTGTTCGATTGAACAGGTCTTCCAGGGAGTAAAGTGTAAAAGCGCTTTGAGCAATCCTGAGAATTGGATACTGCACTATACAAGAACGTAGCTTTACTTACAGTATGTGAGAAATAATAATAATTCCGTGTTTTAATATAGCGCGTTTTAAGTAACTAAATGCCAATCAAAGCGCTTCACATTAATATGACGTGTTGACTAAAATTTAATAGAAAATCCAAATTAGTTAAGCAAATAAGGTTAGAAAAATTTAATAAGCTAAGATAAGTAAGTAAATAAGAAGCTAGGATAAGTAAGTACACATTAATATGACGTGTTGACTAAATCTAAAAATTAAATACATAATGTAAGATAACATAAATAAGCTAAGATGCATAAGTAAATAAGCTAATATTAATAAATAAGTAAACATAAATAAACATATAAGCTAAAATCAATCATTATAAAACAATAAATAAATTAGAAATGCATAGGGACACATAGACTAAACGCCAGAACAAAATGTCGTCCAAGTATTACGAACATCATTGCTCACAGATGTACTTTTAAATGAGATGCCCATACGACTGTGTTCTACGTTCATGACATAATTTAATTTACTACAAATAGCATGAACTTCATGAATAGTTTATCGGTCAGTTGTGAACAAATTTTTTGTAGCTGTACATTTAACTAGAAATAAGATGTAAAATATATACCGCCCTACTTCACTATGATTAATTTTTAATATAGGCTAAACACAAATGGGCCTCATTTATGTTGAATTATGAAAGAACCGGTTCAAATAATTGTTGCTCGACAGAAAATAACAATCCTTGATGATATAGCAGCCTGGCTAAGAAGGCTCACAACAAAACCACGGACATTGGTGCACAGTGATCACCGGCAACTGCTACCGAAGACGTATACAATTATATAAATCCACACACGTCTACTTCGTAGAGCGCAATGGCTCAGGGGAAGAGCTTCGGACTCTCGACTACGAGAACCTGGGTTCGAATCCTGTGCTGCGGTGCTAAAATCTTGGGCAAGTTTTTTCACTCTACATTGCTCCAGTCCACTCAGCTATGTAAATGAGTACCTGGCTATAGACAGTGGTGGATACGTGTACGACCAGCCTTCGCGCATTAATATTAGCATATGGCTGGATGCTTCCCAGAGAAGCCGAGATGCTGTCTGAGTGAACAGGTCTGTCGGGGAAGTAAAGTGTAAAGCGCTTTGAGCGGTTCTGAGGACCGGATACCGCGCTATTCATTGTATAAAAACTTGCCTTTGTTTTACTTACTTGGCCGGGTCGTGACGTCGAGTCAGGAGGACGGCATTCGGTTTATTGGGAGAACCAGAACTTACTTGACCGGGTCGTGACGTCGAGTCAGGAGGACGGCATTCGGTTTATTGGGAGAACCAGAACTTACTTGACCGGGTCGTGACGTCGAGTCAGGAGGACGGCATTCGGTTTATTGGGAGAACCAGAACTTACTTGACCGGGTCGTGACGTCGAGTCATGAGGACGGCATTCGGTTTATTGGGAGAACCAGAACTTACTTGACCGGGTCGTGACGTCGAGTCATGAGGACGGCATTCGGTTTATTGGGAGAATCAGAACTTACTTGGCCGGGTCGTGACGTCGAGTCATGAGGACGGCATTCG
>JAODUO010000460.1:360000-367500 GCA_025642075.2 Ridgeia piscesae
AACGAAACGGAACAGAAGAACATACGTCTGTCTTGGTTGTGACACGACACGTTTGTTACGTCATTCGCGAATGACCTATGCCAGAGGAGAACGACGAGATGTCCACAGACGAACGATGATGCACGGGACTAAGGAGATTGGTGATATTCAGTTAGTTAGTTATTTATGAGTCAAACGGGACAAACGTGTATTTATTGAAGACGATAATGCGATGCAAATTAGTGACATTTGTAACAAAGTGACAGAGTGTCAACCTCAAGCGTATTGGTGTATGTCGTGCCAGACATTGACGTGTGCGTTGTTGTTAATATGTTTTATTTATGGTGTGGCACAGACTTAACAGCCCCATTCAGCCAGAGTTGACTCCAAGTCGCACTTGCAGCAGATGAACGCAGTGGCTGAGAAGAGGGTGTTTGATTTATGGACTTTATCTTTTAAAGTCTCCACACTTCTCCCGTGTGTTTGTGTCGACACCTACCGGCACATCACAGCGGAACTGTGCCGGAAGTAGGCGTCTGTGAGAACTGTGCCAGCAGTATGCCTTGTGCAGTTATTTGCAGCAACAACAAAATACGAACACATATATTGATTAAAACTAGCCACGTCCCGCTCGGCAGCTCACGTCGCAATCAAGATCAGTGTTCAAGCTAAATGTCAGGTCAAGAATAACGTCGCCAATTATCGACAGTAATAGTAATTAGTTGTTAGTCGTCGTAACTACGCGTGCGGTGCATCGCAGTAATCGTCGTCGTCATTGTATTAACGACTGCCTCGATTGGTTCACAAAACAACTATACTCAGCATAAATGTACGACGTATTTATTTGTTTAGTTCAAAACAGACAGCGTTGACGTGACGACTCCTAATAGTAGGGCAATGTGCCTCGTCCCAGTGACCAGTATCCCGCCGCCACGATCACTTTGGTCGGTTCAAAGATGACGAAGTCCCGCAGGAGTTGAACGAAGAAGTAGAGAAGCCAGTGATCGACGTCGTCGACTGAGAGTCCGGCGGATTCCAGGAGACACCAGACGTAGAACACCAGCGCCATCACCTGGACACGGGTGAAATGTTAACGACACTAGTGATGTGGCCACTGTCGTGTAAAATCCATGAAAACGTTGCGAATTTATTAACCCATGAAAATAATCTGCTTCCCAAAACAAATCACTTTGAATAGATGCCGGTGTTAGTGATTAGATGAGTGCACGGACAGATGGGAGAGACACAGATGAAATACGTACGACCATGATGCCGAATACGACAAAGTTGACGTAGTAGGGCAGGACCCGAGAATAGTTTCCGCTTAAGTAGTCGTCCACTTGTTCCGTCAGGATTTCTGTGCTGGTTGATCCATGGAACTCGTCGATGGATCTGACGGGAACCAACGCAGGTTAGTTTCGCATTGCTTAAAGCGATAGAGGGTATCTGTTACGTACTATAAGAAGTGTAAGAAATGCAGCTGAGTCAGTTAAACACCATTACATAAGGGTGTGGGAAATTATCATTTAAAAAAGATTGAGCGTCAAGATAAGTGTAAGTGCCAATAGCGATAGTTAACGAACGGAATATTTCGTTTACAGTTTTAAAATTTTCGCAAGCGCAATTTTTTTATTTGGAACATTGTTTAAATCAGACAATATTCAACGTAGTTTAAACCTAATAACAAAACATGAACTGAAGAGATCACCTGTAGAAGTCGTTGGCCCGCGAAGAACTCTGGACAGTGATATCGTATCCGCCTCCTCCTCCTCCTCCTCCTCCTCCTCCTCCTCCTCCTCCTCCTCCTCCTCCACCACCACCACCTGCTCCTCCTCTGCCAGTCACCACGTCATCAGCAGCCGTCGACGGCGTTGGTCTTGGCGGCGCTATACTGGCACCGACTGGGTAGGGGCTCCCGGCCTGATGGTACCGGGCATCTACAGGGGCTAATTGTCTTCCTGTCGCCTTCGGAGACTTCTCTGCTTTGACAGTCTTGTTCTTTGTCGTGTCATCGGTCTTCTGCTGTGATTTGTGACTCTTTACCTCTGGCGCAGTCTTGGGCGTCTTGCTAGAGCTTTTGGTACTTTTTGTCGACTTCTTTTTAACGACTCCATCAGCGTCGTTGGTTGTTTTCTTAGGTTCCTTGTCGGTCGCGTCGTCCAGTGATTCCGACACCGTTGTGCTAGAGCGGGGTGAGGTGGAATTTACTGGTGAAGCGGAGCTAGCCGACGTCGGAGTTGACTCTAGTGTGTTCAGGAGTAACTTGTTTCTTGCTGCCATCGAAGGAGTTTCGAACGATGTCGAACTGTTGTTGGTAATGATTTCCAGTGCAGAGTTGTTTCGGTTCGTGTTTCCGTCGTCCATATTCGGGTCAGTGTTTATGACACTCGTGTCAGTCGTAGAACTCGACGCACTGACGTCTCTCCCGACAATTTGTGTGGCTTCGAATGCGACGTCAGTGTCGGATAAGAACACAGCGTCAGTGTGACATTCGCCGGGCGTGTCGGCCACGACACTGGCTACGTCACTTCCGGGCCACTCTCTGTTGACTACAATAATAGCTGTATCACTTCCGGGCACTTCTCTGTCGGCCGTAACAATGGCTACATTACTTCCGGGCAACTGTCTTTCGGCTACGACACTGGATACGTCACTTCCAGGCCACTCTGCGCACATACACGCCTTCAAGTCGACGTCGGTAGTGCCAGAACTGTTGTTGGCTTTATCCGTAGGCAAATCGCCGCTGACAAATGAGCCTGGCACATCACTATCCAACAAAGGCGGGTTCCTCTCAATCTTCGACGTAAATAAACCGAGCACATGTCTGGCTGAATTGTCGACGTTGATGTCCTGAAGATACGGGTCTCCAGATGTAGTTTGACGAGAACATTCCAGCTGAATACCGCTGCTGTTTATACTTTTGTCAACATCGCGGTCATGGTATCGGTTGTTAGCGCCAGAGTTCTGACTAGGACTTGGTAGTTGCACGGAACTGCCTGTGCCATCGAAGTCGCTGTGTTCGCCGTAGTTGTGGTCGTCGCGCGAGACATACAGGGAGGGCAGAAGATGGAGCAGCTGTCTGAAGTCAGTAGTCACTGGCCTGTTTGTCTCCACCGTCTCGTCACAGTCGTGTCTAAGTCCATCAACTGCTTGTCGTGTGTCAACGTCTCCACTGTACACGTCGACCGACTCGTACGAACTTGTTCCCGCAGGCTCTTCGCCTACCGACAACAGCCACGTGTTCAGACTGGACCAGTCGTCATAAGCCGCCAGCATGTCGTCGACAGAGTTACTCGGCCGCGTCAGTTGTAGACACTCCGGGTTGTTGTCTTCAGACAAGCTGCTCGTGGAGTCGTTATCGAGAGAGGACTCGCTGCTGTCGGCCGTCGTGTTTTGAGGCTCTTTTATTACAGCAATGTCGCCGTCTGAGTCTGACTGGCGACACTGTCGCGCCATCTCCAGGATCTCCTGCAAGGCGCCGCGAGACGAATGGGAAGACAACGTCGACCGGTCGTCGGAATCGTCACTTTCACAAACTCGGAAATCGGCTGAACTGTCTTCCATAGGCAAGTAGTTATCTTGGCACTCGTACAGACAGTCACTGCCTCTGCACGCATGAATCGTCCGGCCCGACGTCTCCGACGAGGCCGCTGTGACAGTCTTGGAACCAGCGGCGTTGTTGGGTGACTGCGACGACCCACGAACCGCCGAGAGGTGTATGTCTGTGATAGATTGCGTCTCGCCTTGTGGCCGTGTCGCGGTCTGTGTCTTGTGAACACAAGGACCAATGTCGTCATTTGACTGTGTTGGCTTAGTAGCATTAACTTCTGGGGCTGAGAATAGTCCAAGCATTGTCCGCGGCGAAGTCACCAAGCGCCGTACCACAGACGGAGCGGGCTCTGTTGTGGTTTGGCCGGAGCACTGCGCAGTGTCGTTCCTTGGTAGATCAGCGACTGGTTGGATGTCACCTTCTGTAGCCTTTGTTGAGTTGCGTGGGTCATCAACGTGAATAATCAACGACGGTGATTCCGTCGATGTCACGGCAGTAGTGTCAGATTTCAGTGCCAGGACAATGCCCACCAGATCTGGCAGGAGTTGGTCTGTCTCGATAGCAATATTTGTGTGCGATGTTCTCGTCTCAACCGCTTCGTCGTCAGTTCTTGCTACACAAGAGGGCCCGTCATTGTCCGCCGTGTCGCCAGTTGTTGTTACACAAGAGGGCCCGCCATTGTCCGCCGTGTCGCCAGTTGTTGTTACGCAAGAGGGCCCGTCATTGTCCGCCGTGTCGCCAGTTGTTGTTACACAAGAGGGCCCGTCATTGTCCGCCGTGTCGCCAGTTGTTGTTACACAAGAGGGCCCGTCATTGTCCGCCGTGTCGCCAGTTGTTGTTACACAAGAGGGCCCGCCATTGTCCGCCGTGTCGCCAGTTGTTGTTACACAAGAGGGCCCGTCATTGTCCGCCGTGTCGCCAGTTGTTGTTACACAAGAGGGCCCGCCATTGTCCGCCGTGTCGCCAGTTGTTGTTACACAAGAGGGCCCGTCATTGTCCGCCGTGTCGCCAGTTCTTGTTACACAAGAGGGCCCGCCATTGTCCGCCGTGTCGCCAGTTGTTGTTACACAAGAGGGCCCGCCATTGTCCGCCGTGTCGCCAGTTGTTGTTATACAAGAGGGCCCGCCATTGTCCGCCGTGTCGCCAGTTGTTGTTACACAAGAGGGCCCGTCATTGTCCGCCGTGTCGCCAGACGTAATCCCTGATGGCTAAAAAACCGATTGCAGACAGACAGTTGTACCACAATATTATGCGACTCACGTCATTGTTAATTCAGCAATGAGTAATCTGTGTTCTGTTTACTAATCCGAGAAATGTAATTTACAGTGAATATTCGATTTTGAAATAAATGTTTAAATCTATATAAATGTCTGGTGATAATTAAAACTAAAACTCTGATATCTGAGTCCACAACAGGTTTCGCCATATCGCTGATATTTAACGACCACCCCACATTTATCATGTATGCAATTTCAAACATGTTTGTTTTGCGTTTTAATATGAAAGATACCTACAGTTTAAATTAGAATAACTATGCATAAATAAATAAAGAAAGAAAGAACAAAAAATATTAATATGACACTACAATTAAAACAGTATATTATGATTCAATTCATGATGTCGTTTTAAGTTGTTTATTAATCTTTTACTGTTTTATTGATTTATTTGATATTTGTATTATAGATGTAAGTAGATTCGTTATAGGTAAAAGTAATACCTCTCGACAGACTGACGTTATCACGAAGTGAGCTGGTTTATTCTGCGACGTTCCGTCCCAGCTGTCTTCTGTCGTCGAAATGTCGTCACTCGACGTCACCGAAGACGTCTCCTCGTCACGCAGAAATCGTGAAATGAAGTCTTCAGCGCTGACGAAGCCAGGCTCGGAAAGCGACGATGACGAACTTAGTTCGTCAGAAACAAGTTCTGACGCTGACAATCTCATATACATTTCCCGAGTTGAAGGCGTTGATTGCATCTTGCCGCATGAAGCGACGTTCGTTAACCTGTTCCCTTCCACCATGTCGCTGTGAACAGCGTCACTAATAGATGGGTTTGTGTCATCCGGCATGTTTCTGGGCAGATTACCAGACAGTTGGATATCGCATGCTGTGGCCATTGTTGAGTAGTGTATTCCATCAACAGAACTGACGCAACTGGTCAACGACGGTGATTCTCTTTCGATATCAATGTTTGTGTGTGACGTCCTTGTCTCAACCGTGCTGTTGTCATTTCTTGTTACACAAGGCGGCCCGTCGTTGTCCGCTGTGTAGCCAGTTGTTGCTCTACAAGGAGCCCAGTCATTGTCCGCTGTGTCGTCATTTCTTGATCCACAGGGTGCCCCGTCATTGTCCGCTGTGTCGCCAGTTGTTGTTCTATAAAGGGGCCCGTCATTGTCCGCTGTGTCGTCAGTTTTTGTTCCACAAGGCGGCCCGTCATTGTCCGCTGTGTCGTCAGTTTTTGTTCCACAAGGCGGCCCGTCATTGTCCGCTGTGTCGTCAGTTTTTGTTCCACAAGGCGGCCCGTCATTGTCCGCTGTGTCGTCAGTTTTTGTTCCACAAGGCGGCCCGTCATTGTCCGCTGTGTCGTCAGTTTTTGTTCCACAAGGCGGCCCGTCATTGTCCGCTGTGTCGCCAGTTTTTGTTCCATAAGACGGCCCGTCATTGTCCGCTTTGTCGCCAATTGTTGATCCACAAGGCGGTCCGTCATTGTCCGCTGTTTCAGCAGTTACGTTTCCACAAGGAGGCCCGTTATTGCCCGCTGTGTCGCCAATTGTTCCACAAAGCAGACCATCATTGTCCGCTGTGTCTCCAATTGTTGTTTCACAAGGCGGTCCATGATTGTCCGCTGTGTCGCCTGTTGCTGTTCCACAAAGCGGCCCGCCATTTCCCGCTGTATCGTCAGTTGTTCCACAAGGCGGTCCGTCATTGTCCGCTCTGTCGCCAATTGTTGTTTCACAAGGCGGTCCGTGATTGTCCGCTGTGTCGCCAGTTGCTGTTCCACAAAGCGGCCCGTCATTGTCCGCTCTGTCGCCAACTGTTGTTTCACAAGGCGGTCTGTGATTGTCCGCTGTGTCGCCAGTTGCTGTTCCACAAAGCGGCCCGTTATTGCCCGCTTTGTCGCGTGTTGTTCCACAAGGCAGCACATCATTGCCCACCGCGTCACCAGTTATTGTTGCACAAGGCGGCCCATCATTGTCCGTTGTGTCGCTAGATGCTGTACTACACAGCAGCCTGTCGATGTCCGCTGTGTCTGTCGGCGCGAGTTGCGGACATTGAAGACATTGGTCGGAGACACTGAATACAATTCCCGACGGCTGAAAACGATAGACATTTGTTCCATCATATTGTTAGGCCTATAGTGTTAATAACAATTTCACAATTGACACAGATAGTGTTGTATTTACTACACCGACAAATGTATTTCAAGATCATTTTGTTAGGACTGCATACTTTTTCTTGCATAGTCATAATGTTTTTGTTTCGCCCATATACTTATGTCATGTACTATTGAAATAGTCAACATGCTAAGTTTCAAAACAAGCATTCAGCAGCTCTACGCTCTTGTAGTAATACTCTTACAATGTCTCTCCGCATTAAGAACGTCAGCCTAGTGTCACAACAAACACAATACTCATTAGTCGTTATATTTATCATTATCAACAGGGTCACGCAAAATGGATAACTGAAGCACAGTAAAACGAACAATTTTAGATGATAATGCAATTTCTTTCAAAGACAAAATTTATTTTCTCTTTTTGTTTAATGATATGTAATCATTGATGAAGACACTACCTTGTTTTAAACTACAAAGCACGCTCATTTGTCCACAGTAACGTAACTTTCAGGGATAGAACGATATTTTGAGACACGCGATCAGCATGTGCTACGTTGGATATCTGAATACAATTGAGAGCATTAGCTGAGGTTCTATTGTGTAAATAGCGCGCTATATGTACTAACGTACACATTAAT
>JAODUO010000460.1:372500-385000 GCA_025642075.2 Ridgeia piscesae
GAGACAGTCGACAAGTTGTACTCACGACACACGTCAAGGGACAGTCGACAAGTTTTACTCACGACACACATCATGAGACAGTCGACAAGTTGTATTCACGACACACGTCAAGGGCCCCAAATTTTCCCGAACAATTGAGACTCACGGCGGCAACTTTTCATGAGACGTGGGAGTTGGCGGCGCCCCAAACTTGACGGGATTTTGTTGTTGGGTCCAGTCGCCCCGGAACTTTCTGTTGTCCGGGGACGTCTTTCAAGAACGACTTCGGTCAACTCACTGGCGCTATCCTGGGTATATCGTGGTGTGTCTAATAATGTATTTCGTAAGCAATATATATATATATATATATATATATATATATATATATATATATATATATATATATATATATATATATATATATATAAATATATATATATATATATATATATATATATATATATATATATATATATTATTTTTTTTCAGCAGTCCCGCAGTGAAAAGATGTCAGCTTAGATCAATTAGTTTAAACAATAGTCGTGAAACTAGTGTCTGTTTTCTGGCAATCAGTTCCAATGAGTTGGTCCGGACACCGTGAAAGCCCCCCGCCCCCCAGCCGTAGCCCTCTAGGTTGAAGCAAAGAATTACCAATAGACGCAGATCAGCAGATCGGAGGTTGAGGGTCGGCGAAAACGATGTCACATAGTTTGTACTAGACCGAACCGGATACGAGTGCAACTCATTAAACACAGGCTAATTTTTTCGCTACTTGCAATTGGTCTGGCAGGCTTCCGAATTATACACCACCTGCAACTTGTTCATGAGTTCCTTCTTTTTTAAATAAATTTCCAATTAGGAGCCCTACTGTTGCACAAATAAAAAGTTTTTTTAGTTTTAACAACAAATACTTTTAATTTGACGTAGACGCAGGAAGTGAATGCGGATTCGTAACAAACTTATCACACCTCATCTACGTATCTGCAGTTCGCTGTTAAAACATCATCTAGCGTCTTCACGTATGCGTTAGTTACGATGGTGTCCACCAGAGGTCCGCCTGTCGCCATCATTGTCAGATCGATGTCGATGTCACCTATAGAGGACAGGATCAGGGTATTTTAAAGATTCAGCAAAACACAATAGCAGTGATATACAGATATACAAAGGTATGGAATTGGAAAATATGATGGCTTGGGGAAGTTACATAATTTTTTAATTTGGAATTTTTATTTACAGTAAGGTTGCCATATTGTGATTTTTACAACCTTTTTTTAGATTTGCTCGCTACTATATAACATAACGTAGAATAGAATAGTGTTTGTGCTGACCAACACATATTGTATTTTAGAACAAACTTTAACGACAAGGTATGATACTGTCTGTAGATACTGTAATGCTAATTAATTAGCGGACATTACTTGGATTTTGTAAGCAATATCTTGGATTAGATGTGTGAACATAGTGTTCAAATGTACTTTAATGAAATGACGAGAGTCGTAGACATACATTTATATTATTGGAACTTTCCTCACATAGAAACTGCTACTGCGCATGATCACATCATATTTGCGCTATCTGTAATCATGATACCGTAGCTTGTAATTCTGAGTGACAATCAAAAGCACATATTAATTAGTCTACATTTTGAAGTCTTTATGTCTGCATTGCTGACCTAAAGACACATTTTCTGTCTCGAGCAAGTTCGTCAAGTAGCTGGCGACGACAGGTATGAGAGACCGTCTCGCCGCTCGGTCTGCCTCCACCAACATGGCGGCGTTCTTCTCCATCGTGTCGTCTACACTACTCGCCAGAGGCGCTGCAATAGGGTCGATTGTTTCGTCATCTGTCCGCTGGGTTGCGCTGCTGCGGGAGCGTTCTTCTAACATGGCCGTCAGTTTATCGCTCACGGCCTGTCAACATCAAAATGTCCGCGGCCGGTTATCGGTTATCGGTATAATCGTGTTCATAAAAATTAACCATTTGCAACAGCAATCAAAATATTAACGTAGTTGTTCATTCAGTGTGTGTTCGTGGTATATAAATATCCCAATAAACCACAACAATGTTTAAAATCTTAGTGTAGTTTAAAATAGTTGATTTGCATAATTACTTAGGTTTATAACGCAAAGACTTTTCTCTGTTTCCCAGTATAAATCACCTTAAACGAAAGGAAATACATGATGTTTTATAATTTGAATGTTAATAAATTTATATATTTTACATTTATATTTATTAATACATTTATTATACGTCGTGTACAGCGCATCGATCCGCCATGCGAGAATTAGCGCTATAGAAAAACAGTATTATTAGTATTATTATTATTATTATTAAAAATACACTGTAGACTAATAAAATGTTTATCATCAAGACAACATATCTGCATTTATTTTGATGCAGAATATAAATTAGTCTTAATCTTAGATATGCATATCCGATTGTAAACAACATTCAAGGACACACCTGATGCATCTGACGTAAGACACGGTTGGCAGTTTCCCCGATATCTTCGCGTGAACTTTCAGGGCCCAGGTCACGAAGCAAGGTCGCCACGTTCCCGGTGACCGAGCTGTCCAGTCCTGTAGCAGCGGAGCGCATTTCGGACGTGACGGACGTACGAGACGGACATTGCTGAGTCGGCTTTGACCAGACCTGGTCGGTTGATGGTCGTGACAGCGTCACCTTCGGTATTGTTTGATACTGCTGATGACGTGGCTGCATTGTGACTCCGCCGTCTGTTAAATTATGTTGATGACGTGGCTGTATTATGGCTGTGACGTCAGAGTTCCCTGACGTTGTTTCTCTCGAAGTCAATTCGACTGACACATCTGTCCGTTCCGACGGTTTGTTTTTAGCCTTTGCTGAAGTGACTTTCCCAGCACTCTTCTTGATATTTCCAAAATCTCTCACGGTGGATGTACGAGTCCAATGTTCGTTCGAGTCAACGCCACGTCTAAGGTCAAGGGAAGGGTCGCTGCATAGACGCTGCCGTTTGCTCAATCGTTCTGGAAGGCTCAAACTGCCCCAGCTCCTTTTTGTACTATCTACGGGGACGGCCATGGTAAACACAGCCGGTATTGACCGGGTCTTGTCGCCAGGAACTGTCTTAGTGAACACATCCAGTGGGGACCCGGTCTTGTCTCCAAAGACGGTGTCAACACGGGTCCCAGTGTCAATTTGAGTTGGGGTAAGAACGGTCGTTCTTCTGACGTCACGGGTGGTAGGTCCCGGGTCGTCTGTCTGTCCGTTCTCGCTCAAATCGTCCCGGATAGAATAACAAATTGATTGAGTGTCACTGGAGTGGTCGACTGAACAACACGCTGGACTTCTATTGCTGAAGTCTTCCAAATTAAATATGAATGTGGGCTGGCGCACATCGTCTACGTTTGTTCCAGTGCCGGGTATCGTATCAATGACACTTCGTTCGTCACAATCGGGATATAAGCCGTGCATCGATTCTGCTAACGGCAATGAATGGACGCGTTGATTATTGACGGATTGACCCGATGCGTCTTCCGCAACATCATTGTTGTTCATGTGTTCAGCCAATGTTATCGAGTGGTCTCGCTTGCTGTAGACAAAGACGAAGTCATTCTTTCCATTTTTGATGTTTGCGCTGCGGTGATCTGGTGTGGAACGAACCAGCACTCTGGCTCTTCCGTGTGATTCACCTGCTATAGTATTCGCTGTACTCGTGCTTGATCCCTTTTGTGATGAAGAAGTACTATAGTCAATTCTTGCCGTAAACACCGTCGCCTTCGATTCAGCGGCACCTACGCTATCCTCCGATTGGCTAGATTGGTCGTCGGTACGTTGATTGTATTGCATTGGTTCAGCCAGTGGCATCGAATGGTCACGCTTGCTGTAGACAAATTCGGTGTCGTTCTTTTGACTATTAATGCTTGTTCTGTGGTGATCTGGTGTGGAACAAAACAGCCCGGAGTTTACATCAGAAGACAAAGGTGTGTATTGTCTTCTTGCGTCGTGAGTGCTGCCTTCGATACAACATGTCCTTGTCGAGCCGCCGAACTCATCCGAGATGAACGCCGCACTGGATTCACCTCTGGTTGCACTGACAGCGGAAGTCAGCGAAGTGATCGCTCTATTTCCGACATCGTCGGGTATTTCGTCGTATTTGAGTTCAGCCAGCGGCATCACGTTATCACGTTGACTGTACAGAAACTGTCCACCCCATGCATGGTTCTGAGTATGTCGTCTTTCCAATATAGCCTCGTTATTTGTTTGTGTGTTGTGCGTTCCGAATGATATATCGTTCGAGACCTTTCTGTTGATGTCAACAGAACTGTCTTTGCACGTATCCATCATTGTCCTGCCTCTTGCAGTCGTCGACATGTGTCGTGCTCGGGTGTTATTTATGTGTTCGTGTGCCGAGCTCCCGTGACGTGAGAGTCGCGGCAAAGTGGGCCGATGCTTGTGGACCAGGTCGTCCTGACTGGCGAGATCTCGCAGCATGTCTGCTATCTTGGACTTGTCGAGGACAGAACTATACGTCGTATCCACGGAAGAAGCAGTACAGCTCATTCCTTGTCCTTTCGCCTGTGACTTTGAGGTAACGACGTCTTCGCGACTGTTGAAGTCACTCAGCACTTCCCCTGACGCTGCTGTGTCAATGATCCGACGCGGTGTCTTCTCTAACGGAGAAGCGGACGACTTCACTTGTTTCTCCTGCACCGTCGACGTCGATGACTCTCGGGACCCAGACGATGTAGATTTGCTCCGCTCTTTCTGTGCGCCAGTCAAAGGTTGTTTATTGTTCTTTTTAACGCCGCCACACATGTGGCATAAGCGTTTGAGTTGTAAGCACCTTCCTTTCGGCTGCTCTGGACGTTTGCGTGTCTTGTGCAAACTAGAGTCTGTCGCCGTCGACGGTTCGTCTGGCTCTGTCGCCCTCGACGGTGCTTTTGGCTTTCTCACCGTCGACGGTGGTTCTGGGTCTGTCGCCTGCGACGTTGAGGGGTCGGCCTCTTCCTGAACATCGACGCAACTGAGCATTTTCTGTATACCAATGGTACACGATGTCCTCTCTGTGAGAGAAGGTGTCCCCTTCACGTCTAGCTCGTCCCTGTTGGAGTTGGACGATTGCCTGCCCCCTTCGGTTGCTGATGTAGACAATATATGTTTGGTCCGCTCCTGGTGTGCTTTAGTTGGAGCTTCGTCTGGTCCCAAATATGCTGTAATGGCGGCAGGTATGTCTTCTACACTTCTATAGCATTGTTCCATATAAGGTCGTGTTTCTGGAGTCTCTGGATGGAGTACACTCGACAATACTGCCAACACAAGTGACGTAGTAGAGTGTTCCATTTCTACACCGTGGGACGTTGTTGGTGTAACTGGCGTGTACTCTGCGGGAGATGTCGTCAACTGGAGCTCTTGCTCTTTCTCCTGCTGCTTTGAGGTGCTGGCGTCTTTATTTACGTCGAAGTTACTCCCCGTTACCTTTACTGTTGACTTGTCGTGGATCGTAGGCGCTGCTCTCTCGCTGGGGGAGGATGCAAACTGTATTCCTGGATCATATAACACAGATAACACAGCATCAGTACTTGTAGCGAGTATACTTTTGTTGTCGCTCATAGGTTTGGTCCGATCCTGCTGTGCGCTAGTCGAAGGCTGTTTCGTCTTCTTTGTGCCGCCGCATTTGTTGCATAGGCGTTTGTGACAGACGTTTGTTTTGGGCTTGTCACTAATCGCCTCGCGTGACTTGACCGATTGTTTTGCTGTCACCGAATGTGTCGCAGTAAGTTCGTTTGGTTTCAATGTCTCCTGGCGTTCGCTGGACGGAGGTTCGTCTAGTCCTAAAATAGATTTAATGACGGCATCTATGTCTCCCACGTTATCTGAGGGAGATGACGTCGACTCCTGTTCTGTTTCCACCCCGTGTGACGTGGAAGATTCAGCGGTAGATTCAGCCGACGACGTTTCGTCAACTTCTTGTGATGTAGTAGATTGTTCATTTTCCACCTCGTGTGACGTGGTGGATGGTTTTAATTTGTCACAATCGCTGACGGACGCTGGTAACATAGCATCAATACTTGTCTCGAATGTATTCTTGTCGTCGCTCGTACGTTTGGTCAGGTCCTGTCGTGCGCTAGTCGAATGTTGTTTCTTCTTCTTCTTTATAATGCCACCGCATTTGGAGCACAAGCGTTTGTACCTGCCGCTTCTACGAGGCTGTGTCTTGTGCAGACTAGAATCAGTTGCAGCAGGATTCCACTTGCCGGAGCCGTCAGGTGTACTTTCTTGATTTGTTTTGGGCATGTCACTAATCGCCTCGCATGACGTGGCCGATTGTTCTGCTGTCAAAGTAATTTCTTTTCCGAAAGATTCCTTGCTAATGACAGATGTGTCGTCTCTTTGTCCAGTCCTCTCCTGGTTTGCGCTAGTCGGAGGTTCGTCTAGTCCTAACATAGATTTAATGGCGACATACATGTCTTCTAAAGAGCGTTGTTCACAATGTGGCAATGTTTCTGAAATATTTGGGTGGAGTTCAGTCGTCGGTGCTGCTGCAATTCTAAGCGATTTAGTAGATTGTTCTCTTTCCACTCCGTGTGACATGATAGATTCAGCCGACGATGTTGCTACAACTTTTTGTGACGTAGTAGATTGTTCTCTTTCCACTCCGTGTGACGTGATAGATTCAGCCGATGGTGCTGCTATAACTGTTTGTGACGTAGTAGATTGTTCTTTTTCCACGCCGTGTGACGTGGTAGATTCAGCCGACGATGCTGCTACAACTTTTTGTGATGTAGTAGATTGTTCTCTTTCCACTCCGTGTGACGTGATAGATTCAGCCGATGGTGCTGCTATAACTGTTTGTGACGTAGTAGATTGTTCTTTTTCCACGCCGTGTGACGTGGTAGATTCAGCCGACGATGCTGCTATAACTTTTTGTGATGTAGTAGATTGTTCTCTTTCCACTCCATGTGATGTGATAGATTTAGCCGACGGTGCTGCTACAACGTTTTGTGACGTAGTAGATTGTTCTCTTTCCACTCCGTGTGACGTGATAGATTTAGCCGACGGTGCTGCTACAACGTTTTGTGACGTAGTAGATTGTTCTCTTTCCACACCGTGTGACGGGGTAGATTCAGCCGACGGTGCTGCTATAACTGTTTGTGACGTAGTAGATTGTTCTTTTTCCACTCCGTGTGCCGTGGTAGATTCAGCCGACGATGCTGCTGTAACTGTTTGTGAAGTAGTAGATTGTTCTCTTTCCACACCGTGTGATGGTGTTGGTGTAACTGGCGTGTCATCTGAGGGAGATGACGTCAACTCCAGTTCTGTTTCCACGCCGTGTGACGTCGTAGATTCAGCCGACGATGTAGCTACAATTCTATGTGATGTAGTAGATTCCTCCCTTTCCACACCGTGTGACGTTGTTTGTGTAACTGGCGTGTAATCTGAGGGAGATGACGTCAACTCCAGTTCTGTTTCCACGCCGTGTGACGTCATAGATTCAGCCGTCGATGATGCTACAACTCTATGTGATGTAGTAGATTCCTCCCTTTCCACACCGTGTGACGTTGTTTGTGTAACTGGCGGGTAATCTGAGGGAGATGACGTCAACTCCAGTTCTGTTTCCACGCCGTGTGACGTCATAGATTCAGCCGACGATGGTGCTACAACTCTATGTGATGTAGTAGATTCCTCCCTTTCCACACCGTGTGACGTTGTTTGTGTAACTGGCGTGTAATCTGAGGGAGATGACGTCAACTCCAGTTCTGTTTCCACGCCGTGTGACGTCATAGATTCAGCCGTCGATGATGCTACAACTCTATGTGATGTAGTAGATTCCTCCCTTTCCACACCGTGTGACGTTGTTTGTGTAACTGGCGGGTAATCTGAGGGAGATGACGTCAACTCCAGTTCTGTTTCCACGCCGTGTGACGTCATAGATTCAGCCGACGATGGTGCTACAACTCTATGTGATGTAGTAGATTCCTCCCTTTCCACACCGTGTGACGTTGTTTGTGTAACTGGCGGGTAATCTGAGGGAGATGACGTCAACTCCAGTTCTGTTTCCACGCCGTGTGACGTCATAGATTCAGCCGACGATGGTGCTACAACTCTATGTGATGTAGTAGATTCCTCCCTTTCCACACCGTGTGACGTTGTTTGTGTAACTGGCGTGTAATCTGAGGGAGATGACGTCAACTCCAGTTCTGTTTCCACTCCGTGTGACGTCGTAGATTCAGCCGACGATGTTGCTACAACGTTTTGTGACGTAGCAGATTGTTCTCTTTCCACTCCGTGTGACGTGATAGATTTAGCCGACGGTGCTACTACATCGTTTTGTGATGTAGTAGATTGTTCTCTTTCCACTCCGCGTGACGTGATAGATTTAGCCGACGGTGCTGCTACAACTTTTGCGACAACAGATGTGTCGTCTCTTTGTCCAGTCCTCTCCTGGTTTGCGCTAGTCGGAGGTTCGTCTAGTCCTAAAATAGATTTAATGGCGACATACATGTCTTCTAAAGAGCGTTGTTCACAATGTGGCAATGTTTCTGAAATATTTGGGTGGAGTTCAGTCGTCGGTGCTGCTGCAATTCTAAGCGATTTAGTAGATTGTTCTCTTTCCACTCCGTGTGACATGATAGATTCAGCCGACGATGTTGCTACAACTTTTTGTGACGTAGTAGATTGTTCTCTTTCCACTCCGTGTGACGTGATAGATTCAGCCGATGGTGCTGCTACAACTGTTTGTGACGTAGTAGATTGTTCTCTTTCCACTCCGTGTGACGTGATAGATTCAGCCGACGGTGCTGCTACAACTTTTTGTGACGTAGTCGATTGTTCTCTTTCCACTCCGTGTGACGTGATAGATTCAGCCGATGGTGCTGCTACAACTTTTTGTGACGTAGTAGATTGTTCTCTTTCCACGCCGTGTGACGTGGTAGATTCAGCCGACGGTGCTGCTACAACTTTTTGTGACGTAGTAGATTGTTCTCTTTCCACTCCGTGTGACATGATAGATTCAGCCGATGGTGCTGCTACAACTTTTTGTGATGTAGTAGATTGTTCTCTTTCCACTCCGTGTGACATGATAGATTCAGCCGATGGTGCTGCTACAACTTTTTGTGATGTAGTAGATTGTTCTCTTTCCACTCCGTGTGACGTGATAGATTTAGCCGACGGTGCTGCTACAACTTTTTGTGACGTAGTAGATTGTTCTCTTTCCACTCCGTGTGACGTGATAGATTTAGCCGACGGTGCTGCTACAACTTTTTGTGACGTAGTAGATTGTTCTCTTTCCACTCCGTGTGACATGATAGATTCAGCCGATGGTGCTGCTACAACTTTTTGTGATGTGGTAGATTGTTCTCTTTCCACTCCGTGTGACGTGATAGATTTAGCCGACGGTGCTGCTACAACTTTTTGTGACGTAGTCGATTGTTCTCTTTCCACTCCGTGTGACGTGATAGATTTAACCGACGGTGCTGCTACAACTTTTTGTGACGTAGTAGATTGTTCTCTTTCCACTCCGTGTGACGTGACAGATTTAGCCGACGGTGCTGCTACAACTTTTTGTGACGTAATAGACTGTTCCATTTTCACTCCATAAGACGTGGTAGATTCAGTCGACGGTGCTGCTACAACTATTTGTGACGTAGTAGATTCTCTTTCCACCTCGTGTGACATGGTAGACGGTTTTAATTCCACCGGATGCCAATCCACATGTTCCATACTTATGGTGGTGTACACAGCTTCGAAATATCGTAACCCACAAGTAAATGGTTGTTGTTCTGCGTTACCTAAATCTGATTCAGTAATATGTTCTGCAATCGGTTGAAGTGCAGTAGATGCGAATTCAATCGGCGGGTGACTTGGCGCTTGATCGGATGGTCGGGGCACTGCAGCTACGGTCTGGTCGGGGCTTTGGTTGACCGCTTCATTTGAAGTAATCGCTCTAATAATGCCAGTGAACTCATCACTAACCGTTGCAAGCATTTCGTCGACATATCGTAGTCCATGTTGAGATAGTTCATCTGTAAGGTTCGTAATTAATGGTGGTGTTTTCACTCCGTATGAGGTAGCTGATTGTTCAGCTTCTAGTGTGTGTGATGTAGTGGACGGCTTTGTTTTGATAGAATGTGACGACGAATGTGACGAAAACAATTGTTCTTTTATCAATGAATGCGATGAAGTGGGTTGTTCTAATTGCATTGACCGTGAAGTGGTGAATATGGTAGACGTGTCTCGTTTCGATGAACGAGACGTAATTGATGTCTCGGTTTTATCTCGATGTGACATAGCAGATTGTTCTAATATATTTTGATGTGATGCAGTGGGGAGTTCCGTTTGCACTGAACGAGACTTGGTTAATATTAGTTGTTCTGTTTTGACTGAGGGCGTCATTGTCGATTTTTCAGTTTTGACTGAAGATAACGTTGTTGATTTTTTAGTTTTCACTGAAGATGACGTTGTCGATTGTTCAGTTTTGACTGAAGGTGACGTTGTCGAATGTTTAGTTTTGACTGAAGTTGACGTTGTCGATTGTTCAGTTTTGACTGAAGGTGACATTGTCGATTGTTTAGTTTTGACTGAAGCGGACGTTGTCGATTGTTTAGATTTGAATGAAGGTGACGTCGTCGATTGCTTAGTTTTGACTGAAGGTGACGTTGTCGATTGTTCAGTTTTGACTGAAGCGGACGTTGTCGATTGTTTAGTTTTGACTGAAGCGGACGTTGTCGATTGTTTAGATTTGACTGAAGGTGACGTTGTCGATTGCTTAGTTTTTACTGAAGGTGACGTTGTCGATTGTTCAGTTTTGACTGAACGAGACGTTGTCGATTGTTCAGTTTTGACTGAAGGTGACGTTGTCGATGTTTCTGTTTTCAATGAAGTTGACTCCTCATACACCCCAGTCGTGTAATCGTCTAGTCCGGACAACATGCTCAAGCAGGTCACCCACGTCGTGTCCTCCTGGTCCACCGCCTCTGTCTTCTCGACGACTTCGGTTAACGATTCTGTTTGGACTTGACGAGACGAAGTAGATGTTTTGGTTACCTCTGACGGTGATTCAGTAGACTGTTTGGTTATGGCTGGTTGTGGTATGATGCACTCGTCCGATTGCACTGCGACATCCTTCAATGATAAGGAGAACATGCTCCAGCAGGTAGTCGGCTCCGTGTCGTCCTCGTCCATCGCCTCCTTCGACGTGCCCGCAGCGATGTCTCCACCGTGAGGCAACGTCTTGACGGAGTCTTCCCTAGACATGTCAGGTTCGTCGCTTTGTACAGGCTCATGGTATTGTACAGGTCCATGGCTGACACGTTTCTGCCCAAGTGTGGGTCTGTGGACCGGCACAGGTCCACGGCCAGGTCCGAGGCCGGTTTGTTCCTGCTGTAAATTCCAATAGTTGACGCGGTCATATGTGTAGAAACTGGCGTACGACGTCTGTGTCTGTCGGCTATGCACCCCGGCCACGTCAATGCGTCCACATGGAGCGTCCGTCAGACGACCGCGAGCAGATGTGATGGGAGTCGGGTACGTGAACCGGATGTTTCGGTCGTGTCGCGGCGTCACCTTCGGCTGTGTTCTGTTGACAAAACACGTGTTCATTGGCTAAATACTTATCAGAAAGACGAATACCGGTGTCGTGAAAAGAACGCTAAGATGGCGATAATTTACAAGAAGGGAAATAAGAAAGATATCAAGAACTATATATATATATATATATATATATATATATATATATATATATATATATATATATATATATATATATATATATATATATATATATATATATATATATATATCAATTAACAAGACAAGATTTAACAAGATTGCCACCTAGAGATTCATCTCTAGATGGCAGGTGGACTAGGAAGCCATTTGGCTTATCGAGAGTCCAACCTATCTATCTAAGTATACCCCGCCCGTCTTAGGTATATGTCGATTTTATTTTAAAATATATTAACACTACTAGCACCTACACAATCAGCTGATAATCTGTTCCATTCGTTTACTGTTCTTTGTGAAAATGAAAATGTTCTAATATCTAGTCTACACTGCTTCTTTGCTAATGTAACTCCAAAAAAATATTTCTGTCAATATTTTCATATCCATTCAATATTTTAAACACCTCAATCTGATCTCCTCTCAATCTTCTGGTTTCTAGTGTTGAAACCACAGACCACATCCACGTCGGAAATTACCAAACATCTATAAAGTATTCATGAAAGTACTGACGAAAGGGCTAGAGAAGACACTCGACGAAAACCAGCCATGAGAACAAACTGGATTCAGAAGCAGATACTCAACGACAGACCACATCCACGTCGGAAACCAACTGAAGGAGAAGTGTCGGGAGTAAAATAACCCGCTCTGCATCGTTCGTCGACTACGAGAAAGCCTTCGACTCAGTAAAAACTCAACCATGCAGTGTACCCAGAACTCCTGAAAGACAGCTACACCAACAGCTTGAGGACACAAATAAAACAACAAGATCACGATCAGGAGAGAAGTGGGTCTACGACAGGGAGACATCGTATCTCACA